>BQNB010020031.1:8619-66029 GCA_026074375.1 Tanacetum coccineum | reverse complement strand
AACTCAGCTACCAATCTAGTAAAGCTAGGCTCAACTAGTGGTTTTGTAAAAAGGTTAGCTAGTTGCAATTCAGTGGGTACAAAATGAAGCTCAACATCACCTTTTAAAATGTGGTCCCTAATGAAGTGATACATGATGTCAATATGTTTAGTCCTAGAATGAAACACTGGATTGTTTGTGTTAGTTATTAGAAAAAGACTCGGTCACCCCGTGTATTTTACTGTTCAATATAGCTCGTAGTTTAATAGGTAAACGTATAACTTTCGATATTGAACCTGGTACTAATACCCGGTGTATTATAAGAACTATAAATACCTCTTCCAACTTTGGAAGAGGTAAGCATCTATTCATTTTACCCACACTCTTAAGTGTGTTTTTATTAGTTTCTCTCTCTCAACCATTCTCTCTCTAACTTTCTCTTTCTAGATCTCTCTAGATCTATACATGTTTGTGTGAATTAGGGAACCTACAATTGGCATCAGAGCTACATGGTTGGATTCGTGATTGATTCTAGTGGTTAAACAAGATCAAATTCGTGTTTATTTTGATGCTCAAAAAGCCCACGGCTCACTTTTTTGATTTGGCTTATTCATGTGTTAATCTTGGATGCTACTTGTTCTATCTACATAAAAGGTTAGATTGTTAACAATTTCATGTGTTAAACAAGCTCCTAATTCGAATTATAAGCTAATATAGGTTGGTGTTCTTTGTGGAGAGTTGCCTCATAGTGGAAGATTCACTAGGAAATACATGTTATGGATGTTTAAGCTTATAAGGGTTGGTTAGTATTACAATCATCAAGCTTAGTTCGTGGTTAAAAAGCTTTTTATGAGTTGATTTGGCTAAATTCGAATGTATGTGCTTGGTGGCGAGTTGACAATTAAAGGGGACAAGATCCACTTTTCAAGGAAAAAGCTAGGTGGCGGTTTGACTGGTCAAAGGCGAGTTGATTATTTAAAATCAAATTATTCGCGGCGGTTTGCTAGCTTAGAAGGCGGTTTGCCTCATGGTGGCGAGTTGAGCAGATTTTGACGGCGAGTTGATTATAATATTGAACAAAAAGAAAAGTTACTATGGCCAAAATTTGATAACCAAGGCGGTTTGAGTTAAATAATCACGGCGAGTTGAGATAATATACGGCGAGTTAAGAAAAAGGGTCACGGCGGTTTGTTGATTTTATATAAGGCAGCGGTTTGCTCAAGAAAATATAGACGGCGGTTTGCTCAAGAAATATTGGCAGCGGTTTGCATTTTAAATAATACCCGGCGGTTTGATAATCTGAGTTCACGGCGGTTTGAGTTAAGATTACACGGCGGTTTGCTAAAAATTAAGTAATTTGTAATTTTTTTTCTATAGCTTTTTTAACTTATTTTTACATCAAATTCAAATTTTGGTAATAGGGTAAAAAAAATTCGGTCGACACCTTTTTAGCGACACTTTTTGGCGGGAAAAATTAAGTAAAATAAAAAAATTTCTTTAGCCTTTTTAGCTTATTTTTACACCAAATTTAGATTTTGGTAATAAGGTAAAAAAAAAAAATTTCATAATCCAACTGCGCCAAATTTCAAACAAATCAACAAACTAAATACCACAACTAAGTACTTCAAATATAATCAAACCACAACGAACAAACCTAAATCAACAAACTATTATACATTCCACTTTTTCTATTAGATTTTGAAAAATCCCCGTTAAACTTTTATCGGTTTAATCATAGACTTGTAACAATCCCGTGATGTTAATTGCATTTAAAACCACAACACAATCTCTTAATCTACTTAAGAACCTAATTATATTTCACACAACGAATCACAATGGATCTTCTAAATTCTAATTTAAAAGAGAGAGAGCTTCAACTGACCAACGGACTCGCAAAACAAAGGCACTCCAACTGCATGACATAGTTTGAACAACTCGAGACACATCTTCATGATCTCTATCTCCTTAATTCGCCTTATGTTGTTGATGCATTTAAACTAGCATTTTCGCTCATTCTTTGTGAAGATCATCAGACTTTCAAATTTAAGAATGGTTTCCTAATCTGGATCAGTTAAGGCTACAACTTGAAAGAGAGAATCTTCATGGGGTTAATGCAAAGACTTGTCTTCAAGCACTCAGAACACAATTCAAGGAATTTCTTGCCTCAAAAGGGGTAAAGTAACAATCTTCTAAATCTAGTTACAACAAGACTTTCGAAGACTCACGCCTGTGACCTCAGTGCGTACAGACGTGAGTTACTCGAGAACCTGGATACACTTGAAGCGGTCATTCATAGAGTTGTAAATACATATGGTGTATTACGCATGAAAGAAAATGAAGTTAATGCACTAAAGGAGAATGGAAGTCAGTTGCATGATGAAATACTTCATGACATGGAAATTAAGTCAAGTGTCAAGATGCAGTCCAGATATTCATATCAACTCCAGTTCAAGCAAGGATAAAAGCATGATTTGTATCAAAAAGCAGTTTGATTGAGCCTTAAACATTAATGCATTCGCAAATCAAGAATGAACTTAGATGCAAAGGCAAGAGGAAAAGGTCGATATGCGTGAAGCAGTTGATGCTGGGTTGGTTGTTATAGAAAGCAGTGGGAAAAAGCCCGACAAGCATGATACAAGTAGCAGTTCAGGGAATTATACCACACAAGTTGTGGATGCAGATATCGGACCAGTAAATGACGAAGAACCATTTGCTGAGGTACAATTGACTGCTCTACATAATATCCTTGCTAATGAACAACAACTTACTAAGCAATCTGAACCCAATTATGACACACATCTGTTGGAAACTATTGATAGCAATACCCTCTACATCAACAGAATAGTGTATCAAAGGGGAGGAGAGATTGACCAGCGATGCTTGCTTAATGCTGGGCTGTCTCAAAAACGAAATAAATGTTTGTATGGAAGTATACAATGAACTTTCAAAACGAATTTTACGAACTTGAAAAATCAAGTAATTCACTTGAAATTTCAATAACAACAAAAGGAAGAAAGTTTTCATAGTAACAAACCATGTAAGAATGAAGGAAAATCCGGAATTTTGTGAATTTTTGGGTTTTGGGAAAAATAGATTTGAAAGCTCAGCTACAGGCCAAAACCACACTAATTTGCGACTTGAAGAATCAAATTAAAAGTGTGAAGGAAGCACGTAATGAAGCCAAAGTAAAAAATGACATCGATGTAATTGAAACTATTAACATCGAATTAGAACATAGTGGTGGGCTAAATTATTTGCATCAAATGAGCATTTCATAAAGAAAAAGAGTCATATGAAACAGACTTACCAAGAACTTAAGATACAATTAAAAGACACGCTTCAGAAATAAAGACATACATTGACGCTTTAATATCTCAAATTAATCAAAAGTCTGTCAAAATGTCTGATTTAAAAAGCTCAAGATTCAGGAAAAGGTTTGCAAATGCGGCATTCAAAATGAAACTTAGAAAAGTTAAAAGGAAATATCGTCTATTCTAAGTTTGCCAAGGCATCAATCATAGGGAAGCCGCCTACAACTATTTAGAAACCATTTTAGTTGTTAGACAACCGAATGCTTTTACGTCTGAAACGACTAGAAAAGTCAAACCACGGTTTGCCTCCAATTGATGAGAAAAATGATTTGTCAAAAAACATCACTCCTGCATTATTTGCCTAAAGTTAGAGAATCTGCTGCTGCAAAAACCTCATCAGGTGAATGCACCTAACTACTCTAGGAATAGTCATAAAGAATCTTATGGTTCTAATGATATGGTGTCATGCTTACTTTCTAGAGAATGATAGCAAAAAAAAAAAAAAAAAAAAAAAAAAAAAAAAAAAAAAAAAAAAAAAAAAAAAAAAAAAAAAAAAAAAAAAAAAAAAAAAATATAAAAAAAAAAAAAAAAAAAAAAAAAAAAAAAAAAAAAAAAAAAAAAAAAAAAAAAAAATGACACAAGACAAAACCAGGATCCTATCATAGGGATATGCCACACTAGAGCACACTGCACTCCTAATCTTGTACACCTAAACCTAGAAACAGCTATAAATACGGATTTCTCTTGTATCTAAGTGTAGTGGTGGAATGCAAATGGTGTGTGCCTCTGTTGATCACTCAAGATTCTAAGTTTCTTCTGGACTCCAAAACAATTGTTTTGTTCAATTTGTCATAAATATAACTTAATACAAATCATGATGATTGTATAACAAAGATCCCGAATAAGGTGAATTCTCGTGCTAAATTCAGTCCTTCAAGATCAGAAACAACAATCCCGTTGAACCAAAGAACCACACTCATAAACCTGGTAGGCAGATTGGTATAGGACAAAAGGTTTTCTACTCATAAGTCTCGCTGTGTCATGAGAAACCACACACACCTAGATCTTGTCTTATGGAAACCAACGGGTAGAATTATTCAAGAACTGTTTAGTCTTATTGTGGATACCTACTGGAAAGATGTTCACCGATAGCAGCAACCAAAGTTGACAGTGAACCTCCAAAGTGGTTCAAATTGATCAAATGATGTTTGAACACAGCAGTTCAAGCCTCGTTCTTCATCAAATGATGTCTGTTCAAATCAGTTCAGGCCTCGCTCCTTAATGTCTAATGACGCTTGATCACAGCAGTTCAAGCCTCGGTCCTTATTATCTGAAGACGTTTGGACAAAACAGTTCAGGCCTCGTTCTTCATCTTGATGACGCTTGATCACAGCAGTTCAAGCCTCGGTCCTCATTGTCTCATGATGTCTGTTCACATCAGTTCAGGCCTCGTTCTTCATATTGATGACGTTTGAACAAAACGGTTCAAACCTCGTTCCTTAATGTCAAATGGCGTCTGCTGGCATCTCTTCAGGCCCTGTTCCTTAAAGTAAAGAAAGGTGTACGCCTTCAGAGAAAAGGAAAGTGTACGTGTCAGTGCATTTATCCTTGACAACGAAAAGAGAAATCTTTTCGGTCATGAGCTAATATAACAAAACATTCCAAGTTTTGAGCTCATGGTAATGGCTTGTAATCAAATGTTAGATTGCAACCCCATCTTCAGATAAAAGGAAAATGTACGTGTTAGTGCATTTATCCTTAATAACGAAAAGAGAAATCTTTTCGGTCTTGAGCTACTTTCGAAACACTCAATGTTTGTTAGCTCAAGTCGATGGCTTTCGTATTCTTCTGTACGAAACCAGTTTTTCAAAGAAAAGGAGAGTGTACGCTTCAGTGCGCTTTATCTTCAAAAGAAGAGAAATCTTCTTGTTTTTGACCATTCTCATTAACAAGCTTCATATTTTCCCATGCTTGTTCGTTAGTTAAGTGGACCAACGTACATTAGCTGGTATTATAATTCACTAGATCAAAAATGGCAATCGCATATGCAATTTTTGAAGGGGAGAATAGTGAATTAAATGTGATTAAAATGGTTTATCTTGGTCTTTGAATGTGTATAAAATGGTCAAATGTGAAAGTGTAGGGTGTTAAATCTGTAAGGTGTTAAATCTGTCTGTAGGGTGTTAAATCTGTCTGCTAGGAGATTAAGATAATCTAAAATGCCTTGGATCTTGCTTAATGTTAGATAGCGGTTGCATATTCTTGATGGCGGAATGTTAACCTACTGCATGGCGGTTTGGTGATCTGTTGGGCAGCGTCTTAGGCTAATTGTCCATGTCTTGGCCCAATAAGCCCAATAAACCTCTTAGGCCTATTCCAAAGGACCATTTGTCTTGTTGACTCTCATACAGGCTTAGTTAACTTGTCATTGAGCCTATCAGATAATCTCTAGACCATCGACCAAGGTTGACCAATGTTGACTTAACCCAATGTCCAGTGACTCTAATGTGGAATATCTTCGTGCTAATCTGAATATCAAGGGCATGTCAAACTCAAGGCGAACATCTTTATCTAACATTGATTATATGCTATGTTTGTCTATCTTTGTTGATATTCTTTAACAGATACGATGGCAGAAGAGAATATTCCTGCACCTGAACCTACAAGATGAGATGAACAGATCCTTCATTGCTCAGAACAGTTACAGATTGGAAAGGGAAACCTTCTCTAAGATCTACAGAAGTTGCAGAAGAATCCTATCTTCCACATTTCAGTTGATATTTCAAGAACACAAACTTCGTTAGGGCATTCACTGCATCAGCAAATTCCCTTCTATCTACATTCAGCTGTTCTGGAATACTCTGACTCATGATGCAAAGACTGGGGTTTATAGCTTTCAAACTTGATGAAAAATGGTTTACTCTGAGTGCTGATCTTTTTCGGAAGGCCTTAGAGATCACTCCTGCATGACAACATCGTCCCTAAACCAGACTTAGCTTTGGAATTGGGTAAATCTATCAGCTTAACTGAAGCTGAAGAAGAAGCTGTTGCAAGAGAAGTTCATGCTACTCATGCAAGAATTGTGTCTGAATCTGAACCCGAGCCCACACAAAGAAGACAGTCTGGTATTGCTTTCAGAGATTCCTTTATTGTGTCAAAGAAGAGGTCTTCTGATTCGTCTAAGAAGCTCAAGGGTATTCAAACTCTTACTCCTGCTGAACAAGAGGCTGCTGACATAATGAAAGCTCTCAAGGAAAGCAAGAAAATGAGCAAGAGACAACCTGGAACTGGAGGCTCAAATGAAGGAACTGGTAACATACTAGGGGTTCCTGATGAGTCTACAGTCGTCTCTAGAGCCTCAAGTGAAGGAACTGGATCCAAGCCAGGGGTTCCTGATGAGGAAAAGCTAATTCTTGAGTGGGAAGCAGATGTGGTCAGTGAACATTTTGACAGAGATGATAATGCTGGGGATGATAATGAGGAAACTAAGCCTGATCCTGAAGAAATATATAAGTAAAAGATGAACCAGGAAAAACTACTATGGAAACCGAAGTTGAATCCATGGTCACTGTTCCTATCCAACAAGTTTCTTCATCTGTTCCTTTACTGATACTTCAGTCATCGATCTCTCATCTCCTAAACCAGTATCTCCTCCCTGTCAAGAATCATTCATTACAACTTTCACCACCAACATCCGCACTACAGCAGAGCAGTTCAGTTCTTGAAATGGTCAAGTCACGGCTCCTGTACAAATCAGTTCAGGACATGCGCCTTCTTTGATGACTCCTGGATACATCAGTTCAGGACTCGTGCAAAACTCAGTTTCTCCAACATAAAGTCAACTACAAGAACATGCCATTTGGAGCTACTTTGACGCAAATGAAAATCCAACTCCATTCGGTGTGAAACCTAAAGACTTGCTCTCTTCAAAACACATGTTGAAGATCACGTTCTGCAAAACTGAAATACTGCCAACTAACATTCTATACTATGCACTAATGGAGCTTGATAGAAGATGAAGGATTGGCCCATGGATAAGGAAGTTGCAGACAAGGTTAAAGATCACAAGAGAAAGCATGATAGTGATGATGATGATGATGAAGGCCCTACAGCTGGATCAAACCAGGGTAAGTCAACAAAGAGGAGAAGACACGATTCGGGTGCTTCTGGTTCAGCTCAACCTCCTACAAAAGACTGATGAGCTAAGTTCGAAGAAACCACGGAAGTTTTTTTCTGTTGCATCTGCTTCCAAACCAACATCCAGCTCTTCCTCTACTGGATGAAAGATCAATGACACAGAGATGGGATTGTTGACTCTTCGATGCACAGATCTGATCACCGATCAGAACAGTTGAACAATCTTCAGATAACATTCCAATGCAGGATGAAGGGCACGTCTCCGATCTGGAGGACCACTTGATGAACGCCACATTTCCCAAGGTGTCGTACCAATACGTGGTTTAAGCCTATTCGGAAGGCGGATCGAGACCTGCTACACCTGGACCTGAATGGGACCATTCCCCCGAATGATTTCCCGGAACCAGAGAATAACTGGGCAAATACATACGCCACAACGTATAAAGTTCCTGAGGAGAACAAGCTTCAAAGGAAGACGTATGATATTGGGTCATTCATCAAATGGTCCTGTCAGTGTCGAAACAAGAAGGAAGAAGCTATGCAAGTTGATTTAGAAGGTCCAGCTTTCAACCTTGTTAAAGGCTTTTAATAAGAACAACGTCTTTTTCATTATCTGATGGGTTATGTATGCCATAGCTGATGACGAATTAAGTTTCTTGTCGGTGGGGAAGCAGGAGAACTGGGATTGATAATTGAGGAAATAAGCCTGATCCTGAAGAAATATATAAAAGTAAAAGATGAACCTGGAATAAACTACTATGGAAACGAAGTTGATTCCATGGTCCTGGTTCATATCCAACCAAGTTTCTTCATCTGATCTTTACTGATACTTCAGTCATCGATCTATCATCTCTAAACCTGTATCTCCTTCCCTGTCAGATCATTTCATTTAACTTTCAACTACCCAACATCCGCATTACAGCAGAGCAAGTTCTGTTCTTTGAAATGGTCAAGTCATCGGACTCCTGTGCAAATCAGTTAGGGACCTGCGCCTTCTTTATGACTCCTGGATTACATCAGTTCAGGAACTCGTGAAAATCTCAGTTTCTCCAACACAATATGTTCCACCTTCCAATAAAGACTATGAGATCTGTTGTAACATTGTTTAATGAGTACTTTAATACTTCCACCACGGACTGTTTCCCCAGTTCGGTAGATATTTGTTGCTTCAAGTGCTGTTGGTTCACCTTTCAACTACATTGATCAAGATGAACAATCTACAGGTTACTTCACAACAATCAGGAAATTCATTCTCAAGTCACTCATCAGTGTTCTTGAAGATTAAATTCATGGACATCAAAAATGCATAATTTAATAAAGCACCCATCATTCATCTTTTCTTCAAAACCTCTTGTTTTGAAGAAAGAAGAACTAATGACAAGGGGTCATTCCATTAAAAATTTGCATCATCTTTATTCAATGTTAATTCTATCTCTAAGTTGACAAAGAATCACTCATTAGAAGATGTATTGGCGATCCTTCTCGTTCCAATTTCAACATAAAGTCAATACAAGAGCATGCCATTTGGCGCTACCTTGACGCAAATGAAAATCCAACTTCCATTCGGTGTGAAAGGTATGGTTAAGACTCTACTATCTCAAAGATCGTTTATGTTTCTGACAATTTTGTTCAGGACCCGTGCCTCAAATTCATGGATCATGATCATAGCTGTTCAGGTACACCGTGTTCATGAATGACGTAATGATCAAATCCGTTTCAGACACTCACGCCCAACGACAAGCAGATGTCTTTGAAAAATGTCTCTTCAGGCCTCGTCCTCATGGACAAAAGGGTCGTTTATGAACTCTGAACCCCGTGCCCCCAAGACAAAATGTTTGTTCCTACAGTAGAGAAGACAGGATTCGTCACAACAGGGTTGGAATTCTTTCAAGTCCTTTACTTGAAGGAATATTCCAATCAAACACATGGTCAAGCTGAGGAAAACAACAATAATCAAGCAACCGAATGCTTATAGTTTCAAGAGATGGAATTTATCAATCCCTTTTTGTATTCGAGTATAAGAAATTAGGTGAGTCTTCATCACGCAACATGATAATACCGATGTGCATGCATTTTAACCCAAAGTCATGATTACCGATGGACCCAGAGCTATCTTATTAGAAACTGTTCGTGGAAATCCAACCATGCCAGTTCAAACAAGATGATAGCTTACCGAAGATCCTGAAATGTGTTATTGTTTGCGCTCCACGGCTGTTATTGTTGAACGGAAGAACAGTAAGGAGGCAAGATTGATTCTGCATGGATCGAAGGAATGTAGGTATGAACTTCATCAGTTCGAAGATAAAACGTCTGGGAACTCGTCGACCAAACCATTTGGCAGATGGTTTATTAAGCTAAAAGTGGTTATGGTAAGAACTAATAAGGTATGAAGATTCAGTCTTTGGTAATTCGCATACAAAGCACGTCTTGTGCTAAAGGTTATGCTCAGGAAGAGGGTAATGTTTTGATAGAATCATTTGCTCCAGTTGCACGCGTTTTTGTTTGCTTGGAAGCAGTTCGGATTTTTGTTGCCCACGGCAGCACACAAGTCTTTTCCAATCTATCAGATGAAAGTGAAACGGGGGCAAGGGTTCATTGATTCCAGATCATACAGAAAAAGTTCTACCTTCTAAGAAAGCTTTTTGTATGGATTTAAGCAAGCTCCACATGTGCATGTATGATGAACTATCAAACTTCATGATGTCCAAAGGCTCTTAAGCAATGGTTCAATTGACCCATACTTTTATTCAAGATAAAAATACGGGGGTGGATATTATACTTGTGCAGATTACGTTGTTGACATAATTTTTGGTGTCTACAAACCCTAAATATTCATAAAAAGTTTTGAAAGGTATATGCAAGTAGATTGAAATGTACTTAATTGGGGTGTTGGAATTCTTTTTAGGACTTCAGATCACCAGTCCCCAAAAGGTCTTATTTTTATCAATCAGGCCAAGTACGCTTTAGAAATTATGAAAAAAAGCATTAATATGGACAATTGTTCACTCCATTGGTAACACCATTCGGTCTACAAAAAACCCCAACTTTAGATGTAGATTTGTGTGGGAGGAACCCGTGGACCAATTGATTTATCGTAAGTAAAATCGAGGTCACTCATGTACCTTGACATCCTAGTAGACAGACCTTAGTGCTATTTGTGCACCTTTATCAAGGCACGACCAAACTCAAAAAGCACATCAAGGAGGTTAAAAGGAATCCTTTAAAATACTAAAGGGTACCATTAACATGGGACTCTGGTATCAAAGGATTTGGTTTGAACTAACAAACATTTTCAGGCGATGGATCATGCCGGAACATTGATATCGAAAATGCACTCTGGAGGGATACAGTTCCTTGGTGATAAACTTGTAAAGACTGATGTCAAAGAAACACAATGCACTGCAATGTCTTCAGCGGGCGCAGAGTAGTTGGAGGTTATCTGCAAGTTGTGCTCAAGTAATGTGGATGAGGACACAGCTTCAAGATTATGGCTTCAACTACAACAAAATACCGTTGTATTGCGACTCTCAGTCAGCCATAGCAATATCATGCAACCCCGTACAACATTCTCATACAAAGCACATCCATACTCGGTATCACTTCATAAAGGAACATGTTGAAAATGATATTATTAAATTATATTTTGTCAGAACTGAATACCAATTAGCTGATTAATTTATGAAAGCCCTTCCTGAGGATCGGTTTTTGTATCTTGTCAGAAGGATTGGTATGAGATGTTTGACTCCAGCAGAACTGGAGGTTCTGACAAACATAACTGCTTGATATTATCATCAAACATCATCTTGTAAATATATATATAAAAAAAATAAAAAAAATAAAAATAAAAAATGGCTTATGTACATTTCTGTGCATAACCCGGGCCTCATCGTAAAGGAAAATACACGTTCTAGGTGCCATTTTGTCCTTTAGCATAACGAAAAGCGAAGTCTTTTGGTATTGAGCTACTCTACAAAAACATTCAAGTTTTTGTGCTCACATGGACAATGCTTGCAGTTATTCTGATGAACGCTTTTTCAAATCTGAGGAACGCATGTCGGCGAAAAGACGTTGTCCTGACAACGGGTAATTAATTTTTCCGGGCATGAGATTATTTCATATCCATTGCATCATAAGAATAAGTGTACGTTTTAGTGCATTTATTTGTCATAATATAGAGAAATCTAGTTCAATTGGGAAAAAGTTGTCTTACAATGAATCAATATTTTCAGTAATAATGAAAAGATTTAAAGTTAATTTGACCTCTCAAACAATGACTAATCTCTTTAAAATAGACATAGGGTTCATTATTTGGTGGGGGAGAAAGTTGTCAAGTTTATCCTTTTAAAACGGTCTTTTCAAAAATTATAAGTCAAGGATTTTAAACAATCAAAGTTTTTGATAAAGACAGATAACAATTTAAGGGTGTTAATTCATTATTGACTAATGTGTCTTAGTTGTCATTTGCTTCAAAAATTTAGGGACTTATTTGCAATGAGACTTAGTGAATTCAGGCTTTAAACTTACATGTACGGGACTAAATATTGCCAACGCGTCATAGTTTGTAAAAGACTTAGGAATGTTTGGGAATCCTTCATAGTTTAAAAAGCCTTGAACTGGATCTCAACGGGATTAGATTAAGTGTATTTAATTTTGCGAACACGATTCAACCTGTGTGCATATAAGATTTTTCTGACTCGATAGGTATCGAAAACATCAAGGGGAAGGAGTAAATACACTAAAGTACAAACAACTACACGTGATATAATCCATAGCCTTATTTAATTGTAGGCCATTCCGAGAAGACAAATGTCTTTAATCGCAGAGAAAATCAGTGTTTTATCGTGTTACTTTCGGTGCGCTATTCAAACCACATTAGGAGAAGAGGATATCTTATCATTTATGGTATGCATCCAGTTGAGATACCATGGACCACCCCCCCCCCCCCCCCCCCCTTCCATGTCTTGTCAGAAGATTGAATTATGAGGTCGAGTAAGATGGTTACTGATTCAATTAATGCTTCTTTAACAGTCAATTCACCAAGGTGTTTTTAAAGGAGTAGGAAATATTTGATCAAAAGAGGGGACATATTGGTATGATAAGTATGATAATTCTCTAGTTAGTCAGTACCGATAGCAAAGAAAAGTGTTACATTTGGGGACTTAGTTGTTCTTAGGTGTTATCAGTTCGTATACTGAGAGGGAATAATGAGATATCCAGGACTAGTTGTTTTGGTGTTGTGCTTTTCATTTCATATCATCCTATCATGTTAAGAGATAATTAGAAATTCGGGACTTAATTGACTTGGTGTTACGGTTTTAAATTATATGTGTACTTCATCGATTTGGGCATCAGACTTCAAGTATTCTTAATGCAAAGTGCAAGAAGGCTATGAACTACTCAAGAAAGGATTGCTGATTTCAAGGGGAAGCTACTTAAGACAACTGCCAAAAGGAGAGTTTTCGAGACGGGATACAGACTGCTGACATGGACATAAATGGACTATGTCATTTTCGGTTTGACATTTTCAGGTCCTGACTCATAATAATCTGTTTTGAATATAATAATGTGTAGTGTAGACTTAATTATAGGCTTATATAAATAGTGTTGGTACAAATTTTCAAGATTTCTTAGCAAAATTCAAAATCTTTCATATTACAGTACTCCAGCACTATGCTTTTATATCTTCAATTATTGAGGGGGGAGCATTATATGTTCCAAACACGGCTTTGTGAATAATTGGCACACTTTTCTCCGAAAGTTTTATAACATATTTAAATCAATTAATTATCCAAAAATGTTAAATGATTTGAATTTTTGATAAGGGGAGAAAAATGTGATGAAAATATGTAATGTGTCAGATTACTCAAGTGTATACTACCACCAACATTGTCTAAACAGTTGGCGAAGGCGAATGCACATGTTGAGGGGAGGCTTTTCTGAACAGCAAAAACAATCGGGTACTAAAACAAAAAACCTTTTTTTTGATAGTTTTATATAAGTATCTGAGTGAGTTTTTCATATTGATTTATGGCAAAGGTTGAACGTGTACAAAAAGACTGACCATGTATTTATGTTATCGAAGTTATAAGGATGGTAAGGTTAGGTACTGTTTTCCCATTGATCCTGCCAGAACCGGGGAGGATTCATAAGCTACTGATTGAGTTTTTTCAACAGTGATTTTATGCTAAGGTGAACTGTACCAAAAGGACTGTGACCATTTGTATTTACTGTATCGAAGTTATAAGGGATGGTTAGGTTAAGGTACTCTTCCCATTGATCCTGCAGACCGGTGGGATCTACCCTGGGACTATCCATAGTTAGTGTAGAAGTCCTTAGGTATGATAAAAAGGGTAAATGTGAAGGAAAGGGAGAATAGTGCCGACTGAGATGGAGGCTTTATGACTTGAATAAACCCCAAACAAAGGGTCCTAGTCATGATATTTGGTAAGCACTAAGGGGTTGAGAATGAAAAAGAATTTGTACGGATATAAAAGAGTGTAAAGGAAGAGCCCTCACACACTTAGGCAGAAAGAAACCGGGTCAATAATATGCTGGTTAAAATCACTAAAAGATTTGTTTGTCATTGAAGTGGACATAATGGACCCAGTGGATGCAAATGCACAAACCCTCCCAAAGCACTCAGAATCTCTCAATAAGATTTTCTGTTTCATTCTCACGGAGACTAAAATGTAATCTACTGGACTCACTTCTCTCCGAGTAAGTCGGTATTGAAAAGGTAGCAGTCAGCTCCAGCCTCCGATCACTAAAATCAAAATGCACTTTTTGCGTTTTTTTTTTTTTTTTTTTTGTTCTAGGCCAAAGAGATCATCAATTAATCTAGTTAGGACCATTCCCAATTTACTTTTATTCACCCACTGTGATTACAAGTTTTATCATAAGAATCCTAGCAGTATTCCTTGGGATTTTTGCCAGAAACATGCCGAGTGATACGTAAGTATTCACAGTGAAGATGGAAATCCTGCTGAGCCAACTTCAAAAACAAGCTCATGGTAGGCGATTGTGAGATCTTAATGGATCAAACTTGTGAAAACTGGGAAAACAACAACGGTTGCTTTTAAATGAATCAAACTTTGTTCCAGTATACGAATTGACGGTTATTGGTTGACTTGGAAAACAAATAAAACTTTCTAGATGTGTTACAAAAACTCATTTTTCGCGATAAAAGTTATCGCATCGATTGTTTTTACAAAACCAATTTTCTCTTTAATGCTAAATGTTTTATTCAGGAACATTTTAATGAAGGCGATGGAGATACCGTGTTTTCTCAACAAGATTCAAGTTCAATAAAACCGCGTGTCATTCTCAAACGACTCCATTCGAAGATATCATGAAAGCCACGATATTTGTTATTAAAGCTTCCGCAACTCTGAATATTCAAGCTTCAAGATCAAGAAAGTGTAAGATATCATTCTGAATGACACAAGTTCACAACGATGGCAAAAGATCTCATTGATGATGTTTTAAAGTTATGATTGATGATGATATTTAAAGAAGCTCAAGATCACATACAGTCAAGCTAAAAGCCTAAAAAGTCTAAATGTTCACTGCTTCAGATTACAAGATATTTTTTTTTTTTTTTTTTTTACAGATCAATGAAAATCAGCGTTTACGAGCTATAACATAAGAATCAATCTGAAGATTGAAGTTATTAAGTTTAGTATTTTTTCGGGAGTGGCCCTCCCTTAGGGGGAGGATTGTTAGATATTAGAAAAGGGACTCTGGTCACCCCATGTATTTTACTGTTCAATATAGCTGTAGTTTAATAGGTAAAACGTTACATGACTTTCGGTATTGACGGTTACTAATACCCGGTTTATTGTAAGAAAACTATTAATTACCTTTCCAACTTTGGTAGAGGCATGCATCTATTCATTTTACACAACTCTTTTAGTGTGTTTTCCTTTTCTCTCTCAAACTATTCTCTCTTCTTACTTTCTCTCTTAGATCTCTTTAGATTTACATGTTTGTTTGAATTAGGTAATACCTAGCACGGTGATCGGACCTTATTGACATACAGTGCCTCATAAGGTGCGGCCTTTATGCTAGCGTGATAACTGTTGTTGTATGGAAACTCGGCCAATGGCACATGTTAACCCAGCACTTGGCCAAAAAATCGATCACGCAAGCACGTAGCATGTCCTCGAGAGGTTGAATGTTCTCTCGCTGCTGTTCTGTCAGTTTTGGCTGAACGCAGTGCTCATACTAATATCTGTACCCAAAGCTTTCTGAAGAGGTATTTGGTTATAAGGCATGTGATATTGCGTGAGGACACGCAATCGTTTAGTTTGGGGAATTTTGATAAGTGTAGAATACACATATCCGTTAATACCTAAAATAACCCAATTAAACCCAAAACAGACCAAAAATGGCAAAAATATGCTTGTATTTGTGTTTTGTGTATGCAGGTACGGATATATCAAAAATCACATGAAAACAATCAAAAACGGGCAAGCACGGACACGGGAATCAGAAGAGTACAAAAAGAAGCCAAAGAATCTAAGCCTCAGTCAAAAGCAGTCAAAAGATGGTCAAACAAAGTCAACACAAAAGGACAAATCCTCAAAATATTTCACTTTGGTCCCTCAACTCTCACAAAAGTCCAAAAATGTCCCCTCCTCCCTTATTGGGCCCAGGAAAGCTTATTGGGCCTGAAAAACCCTTGAATAACCTTACCCGGATCCTAAAGCCCAAAACAAAGCCCACTTCTCTTTTTATAACAACCACAAGGGCTAAACTTGCACTTTTCATAAGTCATTTATAACTAGAAAAAGGGAGAAAGAAGACAAGGACCATTTGTGTAATATTCCAAAGTTATAACAGTTTTTAACTGTCAAAAAAGGGCGCGAATCCAGTTACTGTTCACCCGTCTCCCCCATGTTTACCTTGGGTCAAAATCAAAGGGCTTTTTGGAATTGAGGGTCAAGAAAGTCAATTCATGAAGACTACAATGCAATGGCAGGGTCAAATCAGTAAATCATGAGGCAATCACTAGCTTACTCTCAAGCATAAACCACGTCAGCAATGGTGAAAGCACAAGAGGTGTGGGTTTTTGTGCTAAACTCACTCACAAAACTAGCACAAACGTCACATCAAAGAATGACATGCTGGCAATCCTCAGGTGTCCACAATTTGATCAAACGGCCACAATAGAAGCTCAAATGATTGAAGAAATGATTGGATGAGATTGAAAGTTTGGAGAGCAAGGCAAGAGGGCTAGAATCTTCTTTGTTCAGCTATAAATAGCCCTCACTCTTCACACACACAAGAGGGAGTTTTTTTTACACGTAGCTTTTAATTTAGTTGTAGCTTAAATTTTGAAATTCCTAGCTTAATGATGTTTTAATCTTGTAATTTTCCTTTAAAAGTATTGTAAGCAAGTTTTCTTATTAATGAAATTCAGTTTTACTTAATCTCTCCAAATTTCTTTTTCATAAGCTCTCTTAATAAGCCATATTGTCTCAATAAGCTAAATAGCTCATTTAAAACTCTTTTCTGTCTATAAGCTGAAGTAAAGTTTATTTTAATTCAAAATTACTCTTACCTAAACCTTAAAACAGTTAACTTACATTTATCATGGAATGCATTGGATTTGAGCTTATGGAAGGGGGATCTAAAAGGGAAGGATCCCCAAGGACTTTACCCTAGCTTATCTAATAAGCTAGGGAGCTTGAAGCTTCCCTATTTGGGAACCTCTTGTTTAGCTAGAGGAGTTTGTAAGTTTCTCTTTTATTTCCTTTTATTCTAGCTTTAAATAGTGATTTCATTGCTTTCTATATTCATATCTGCTTAATTGCTTATTAAGTTTGCTTATTGTTGCTTATTTGTGTTTTATTTAGCTAATTAGTCTCAATAGTTCATCTGTTTTTGACTTTCTTAGTTTGAATCATAGTTTTTCATATAATTGTCTTAAAAACCTCTAAAAACCAAAAATATAGTAAAATAGCTTAAGTCTTAGATTAATTCTTATTCAGTTATTGATTCATGTTTGTTAGGGTAGATTTAAGCTAGTTTTTATCTGGTATTCATTACTTGTTAATTAGATTTGCATTATAAGCTTTAACTAAAACCTGTCAAAATGATAAAGGGGTGTTTGGTTTATGTGTGTTTGACCTCATAAAGTCAAAATTAATTGTGCATTTTGCTTGAGTCACTTGTGTTTACCTTTAAGACAATTAGGAAAAGAGTTTTTATAAGTTAGATTTTGAAAATGAAAAGTTTAGAGCTTATTTTAATAGTGCCAGCACCAGGGTATTTAGGAGTTTAGATTTTATAGCTTATTATTGAACTAAGCTCTTTGAGCTGTTGTTGGTGTTTGCCTTTAGTTTGCAAGCACTCACTAAGAGTGTTTTAGTGCAGGCTTTACCCTTAGGTAACCTGCACTATAGCTTTGCACTTGTGCAAAGTGCATCAGCAGTACTAACTAACTTAGTACTGCTGATACTTAAGCCCCAAATTAAGCTAGCAAAGTTAGGGTTTAATAGCTCATCTTTTAGTATTTTTTTAGTCTAGGTATAGCTCAATATAGATTAGGACTTAAATTTCATTTTCTAGCTTATTTACCTAGCTTAATGTTGCTGTCAAAATCATAAAATTTCATAAAAGCCAAAAACAGTACTTAGGAACTTAAGAATCTTACTTTGTTAATTTAGCTTATGATTCTAGATTTTTCAGCTTATATAGATAGATTATAAGTAGTTTAAATAGTCCTTTAAGTTTTAGAGTCCAGTTTAGCTTTTTAAGGTTCTTAGCTTATTTGGATCTTTGAGTTACTTAGCTTATTACCTGAGTTTGCTTAAGTCATGCTTAATTTCAGTAGCTTAAAAGCACTTCTAGCTTAGATTTCTTTGCATTTATAGATTAAGCTCATCATAAGCTGTCTAGAACTCTTTTCCTTTTCCATTTTGAGCTTAAAATGAGCTAGTTACAAGCTTTTAGTTGAAAATAAGTCCAAACACCTAGTTTCTGTAACAACTTTTAGATAAGCTGTTTTAGGGCTTATTAGTCAGTTTTAGCTTATGTTCCTTTTGTTAAAATAGCTTATTTCGAAGTCCTCTTTAAGTCCTAATAGTTAGTTTTTCATAAAAGTAATATATATATATATATATATATAAAGCAAAAAGGGGTTGCTACCACACTCGAACCCACGACCTCTCAGTTATAGTACCAACGTGTTAACCAATTTGCTTCAATAGCTCATCCGTCATTGTTTCTCACCACTTAATCTTTATACACATTTCCACTTCCTCTTTTATAAATAAGCCGTAGCCTTATAAGCTTATTTGAGAGCTTATTCGTTTAGAAAACTAGATTTTTTTATTTTTCTTATAATCCTGCTAGTATATAGGACTTTTCCTGAATTTTTCAGATTTTTCTAGCTTTTATTTTATTTTTAATCATTTTTCGAAAGTTAAAATCTTATAAAATCAATAAAAAATAGAAAAAAGTTTCAGAAAAATACAAAAAAATAATTTTTAGTTTTATAAAAAATAGCTTAAGGTTTACATCCAGAAAAATCATTTTTATACTTTTTAGATCTTAAATTTCATTTTTGAGCTTTTATTTTAAATTTTAAAAATAGGATTTTAAAAATAAAAATAGTTAAAAATAGTTTTCTTTGCTTTTATAATATTTTAGACTTTTCTAAGCTTAAAAATCATTTTTCCAAATTTTTATCACTTATTTTGCTATTTTTTAAGATTTAATTAGATTAAATTAGTTTTTAATTCATAATAAATTCAAAAATAATCAAAAAAATGTTTTTCTTTTTCCTAAAATTTTCTTTTGTCCTATCTTAGGTTTAGAAATTTAGTTTACATTTTTAGGAATAAAATTTAGTAGGCTTGCTTATTAGTCGCGTTTTATTATTTTACCGTATTTGTTTAATTGTTTAAATTGCCTTTTAATTTTCCAATTTAATTGTTGCTTTTTATTTAGTAGTCATAGCTTACCAAATCAAATATCTTTGCTTTATTCAAATCAGAATCCAAACTTAAACGAGGTTTCAATTTCACTAGTCGTTGGGGAAACGACCCGGGTGATCATACTTACCCGGTTAAATATACGTATTATATATTATATTTTATATATATTTTTGAGAGTGAATTTTATCAAGGGTAACTTGGTAACTTTCTTAATTACTCTTTTAAAGTATTATATTTTATATATATTTTACGTGTATTAAAACTCTACACCAGTCCCCATGGCATGTAACTTTGAGGTTGGAAGTTATTCCAAGTTACGAAAAGCCATTTGGATGATTTTGTCATCCAAGATTTCTTGGTATTTTGGAACGAGGATAAGAATTATTGACTCTTCTAGGAGGTGGAGTTTTTGACCTAAAGTTTGGTTTAGAAAATCCAACTCCGGGTTTTAGAGAAGGTTTATAAAACTGTTTAACCTCATCATCATTAGCAACGGAAATCTTAATATTGTTTACCATTTTATGTTTTGGTCTAAGACCCAAAATGGATTTTTGAAAAGAAATAGATTTTTCTTTATCTAACGAACAGACCGACGGTCCCTGATTTACTTTGGGGTCCGTTTGTGAATTCTAGGGGCAGACCTTAGCAATTGGAAGAGCGCCACCAGAGGACGTCTCATTTTGAGATTTCACAAATTTCATTTCCTTAGTCTCGCTTGTCGATGCTTCAAATGAGTTAAACCCAAGACCCGATTTATCTCCGGAGGGTTTTTGAAAGCTTAACATTTCATTTAGAGAATGTGTACTCTTTTGAAATTGAGTTAGCTTGAAAGCTTCCTCTTTAAGTTTTTCATTGTCAATTCTAAGTGTTTGACACGTTAAACATTCGAGAACAACTCCCTTGTTTCTCTTGAGTATAGAGAATTTTTCTTTTAACTCACTAATTTTATTTTCTAGACTATTTCTAAAAGCTTTTAATCATTTGTTCTTAGTGAATACTTTTAGGCTTATTTTGCATAACTTATCATACTCACTATCTAAATTAATGTAATCTATTGATGAGTTCTCATCACTAAAATAAGAGGATTCGGAATGTACCTCGCTAGATGTGTGAGCCATGAGACATGTTTCGTCTTTGACCTTTTCATCATCTTCCTCACTGCTATCACTCCAAGAACCTCCGACGAGATCTCTTTGGTTCTTGTCCTTCGATGGTTTTGGACATTCTCCGATAAGATGATTTGGATCACCGCATCTAAAGAATTTCCTATCACTTTTGTCGTTCTTCTCATCTCGGCTTCTTTGGAACGTCTTTTTTCATTCTGTGGTTGTCTTACGAACCTTCCTCTTCTCTTGAAGAACTTCTTAAAGTTTCTAACCGCCATGGCATATTCTCCGTCTTCACTTCTGAAAGTCAAACATTCTTCATCACTAGATTCTGTTAGATATTAGAAAAAGACTCGGTTACCCAGTATATTTTACTGTTCATTATAGCTCGTAGTTTAATAGGTAAACGTATGACTTTCAGTATTGAACAGGGTACTAATACCGATAGATGAAGTCAAGGTCTTTTCAATCTACAAACGCCTGACATTTGCTCTCCATTTAGGATGTAGAGCCGTATGAAACTTCCTACCATAGTTTTTCTTGCTAGAGTAACCTACATCAAGAGCTTTTTAGACAAGTCATAATAAGTATTAAACCTAGCAAAAGCACTAACCATAATTTCGTCTTCAGAAATGACGCATGTTCATATTGTTGTTACAAAAGGACAATCTTGTTATTCTTGACTTGCTATTACTTAATGGGTGAATTAACAAGTTTTCCCAAATTTCTTTTGCCATACTACACAAGAAAAATTCCTTCATATTCCTTTTCAAAGGCAAAGCGTGTAAATAACCATTTGGGCCACGCTATTTTTTTAGCAAGTCATTCTTAGATCATTATTGTTTTCAAAAGGGACAACCTCACCTAGTTTGGTTTCTGGATTGTTTTGAATGGGTTGAAAATCACCGTTAGTAATAACATGCCAAAGATCAAGATCTTTTGATTTCACATATGTTTCGAATCTATTTTTCCAATAAATAAAACTATCACTTTCAAAAAGTGGTGGTCTTTGCATAGATTTTCCTTCTAGATATTTGTCGAAATCCATAGACCGATCCATGCTTTAAAATACAATATAAAAATATTGAGTGACCTCTGCTTCTGATACCAATTGTGGAAACTAGAAGGAGGGTTGAATAGTTTTACAGGTTAATTGGCGTTTTAAATTTTGTTTATAAAAACATTTGATTCGAGTATATGTGATATCAACCAACGATATGAACAACCAATATATCTAATCTACTTACAATTCAATCACAATATAAACAATAAATAAGAAATGTAAATAAAAGATAAGAGATAGAACGATCAAACCACAACACCAAGAATTATAGTGGTTTGGCTACGAAGCTCTTCTTCGCCCTACTCCACTCCCCGAGTATCCAACTAGAGATTTCACTATGTCAACAAGCTCTCTTCAGGCGGAGAAAACCGTTTACACGTCGCTTATATTGCTTTCTAACACTAAGCTAAATGTCGAGTCATAATCTTAGCTAGAACCAATCTACACCTTCACTAATGTATTTTAAGGACAAAAATACTAACTGACACTTATTAACACTTCCAGATTGATACACTATCCGGATTTACACAATCACACAAGATTAAAACAATAGAGGTTTGGATCTAGAAGAAGATAGAAGAAATCACTAATCTATAACACTTTGTTTCTTGGCGAATACGAGTGTACTTCTCTTGCACTTAATAAAAGAAGGAAGAAGAATAGATTGGATCACTTGAAACAAGATTAAACTATGTTAGTGATCAAGAGATTTAGAGAGAGAAAGGGGATTTTCGAGAGAGAGAGAGGGAGATTTGAAAAATCTGTGCTAAGACGTCTGAGAAACTGTAAGGAATAGTGCAGTATTTATTGCCAGGACAGGATAACGTCTCCTGTGGACGGTCTCGGCGGTCCCAGATAAATTTGAGGGCCGTCCTGCCTATCAGCGGGCCGCCCCTAGGTAGACGCTCCCATTTTTGTCATGTAGTGGCGAAGGTTAAATCTGGTGTAGAAGCTTCCATTTTGGGGGGAAACCAGATTTTGAATATTTATAATTAATTAAAACATTTCTTTTATAGATAAAATATTTTGTGTATTTTTATTTTGTAAAAATACTTTTGTAGAAATGTAAGGTTTAAAAAAATTGTTTTTCTTGATCACTAATCATGTTTAATGATTTGTTTATACATACCTTAAGTGATTTACGTTGAAATGGAAGTTTACGATTAATAACGTATAAACGTTTAATTTTATCGTAGATGTTTTTACATTTTGTCATCTTCAAAACGTAGAGGAGTCGAAAAATATATATAACGTTTTTAGACATCATTTGTATTAATATAATCAAAACCAATATATCTAGTCTTATAAATTTAATGTTTGTAAAACATGCATCACATTCCTAATGATGTTGGATTGGATTAGAAGAATTAGAGGTTCATCACCTTGTATTTTTCCTTGATAATCATCATCATAGTCTTGTACTGAAGGAGGATGAGTGACATAGTATTGTTGTGAAGACCGAGAAGATGAAGGACATGCATATGAATTAGCAACAAGAGCAAGAGGATTGTGATTCCTAGCAGCTCGTTTTGCTCTAAAAGCATTGACATTTGGTTCATTCTGGTTCAAGTAATCAAACATCAGATCCGATTCAACAACATTAAGTGTGTGTGATTGACGAGCTCTCGTAACATATTTGCTCCATTCATGTTGTAGAGAGTTGAGAGTGACAACCGTTTATTTTTTAGGACAGGTTCTGATAGCAAACGTTCGACATTTTGACTCTTTGAATTATTTGTTGAGTCACTTTTAAACGATCGTGTCATTTTAATTGACAAACGCTCATTTTATTAGGAACCCTAGTTATACGAACACACCTTCGACCTAATGATCCTAGTTAATGGTCTTAACAACCAACAATTTACTCAAGTAACATTATAATAGTGTTAATACACATGGAAAAGGTTAGTTTAACTAACTTGTAAAACTATTTTAAAAGTTACGTTTTTACGTCATTTTACGTATTTACCAAATGTCTACAACTTATACATTTTAACTGGTACCATTTAAACACCACTTATTCTAATGAGATACCATAAAAAAAATATATGACCCCCCTAGCTCCCTATAACCGGCCAAGGGGAGCCATAACTTCACTAAATATGGCTAACACTCTTGTTGTTTTTCTTACAGTCCCATCACTTCATACTTTCTATACAACCACTAACAATACTCCTCTCATTTTTCATGCTACTTTTTCACACTAAATCTCAACCCTCTCCTCCTCCTCTCTTTTATTTAGGACGGAAAGAAACAAGAAACAACATCAAGCAATCTATTTTTTCAAGCTAAGATCAAGAACAACATGTATAAGGGTTAAATTGCTAGTTGTGGTTAAGGGTTTTAAATCAAGAAGCCATAGAAGAAGTCCATCAAGAACACACATCATCTCAGCCCTTAATCCATCTCCTTCATAATCATTCATTAATCAAGGTAAAAACCTTGGTGCAAGAAAACTTGTGTTGATCTTGCACCAAGAGGTTTCAAACCCTAGTTTTGTACTTTAATCTTGCACATATTTTTATACTTTTAAACAAGGTTGCAAAAATCGTTAGGCGCTAGCTGGGCGACCGGGTACCGCCTAGCAATTAATTGGTTAGGTAGGGATTAATCAGATTGGAGTTTTTGTATATAAAATTATAAAATTTTGAAAATACATGTCTGATTTTCCCGATTTAACTGATTTTTGTCTGATTTGGCTGATTTATCGCCCATTTGGCCGATTTATCCCCCATTTGGCCGATTTCTATCTGTAACCGAGTTGGCCGATTTTTGTCCGATTTGGTCAATTTATGCCTGATTTGGTCAATTTTTATCTAATTAATTAGTATGTTGACCGATTTTTTGCCAAATTGATTAATAAGTCCGATTAGTGAAAATCAAGGCGGTTAATCCCCGCCTAACACCTAGGCGCCGTTTAATTGGCCGCCTAGACCCATTTTTGCAACACTGCTTTTAAACCACATGCAACCCACTTGATCTAAGAATGTTTTGTGACTCTAAAATGAGGTTAAATAAGGTACCTACACTTGGTATGGTCGTTTATAGAATTAAAATAGCAAGAAAGTTGCATGCAAAGTGGATTAATAAAGAAAAAGTAATCTGATTGAAATTTTGTGTCCCACTAAAACAGCCATAACTTACTCATTTTTTGAGTTATGACTACCTCTTATTTTTTAAACGTACATAAAAGAGTCCTTTATAACTTTCTAGTTTGGACAAAAAGCAGTGGAGGTGTGTAACATTTTCAAAATAATTATGCAAGATTCGTGTGTAGAAACTATACTTGAATGGCAAATTTAACTTTTAGTTTTGTAAAATTCATAAAATATTCATATTTTACTATTTTAATCTCAAACAACCTCTGAAAGTTTAGTATATTCATGTACTTTTTTGATATATTTGGCCTTTAGTGATGAGCTTTAATGTGGGAACATGAGATTGGGTTGTGTATGGAATAAAATCTGAAAAGTAAGTTTGAGCAGAAAGTTTTTTTCAACTTAAAATGGGTATGAATTGTCATACTTGCCTGAACTGGACCCACACCACCTCTAAAACTTAAGTTTATATATTGACAATAAAATCCTAGAGGTTAACTTACAATATGGGGTTAATTTGGACACCTTTTGGATTGAAACAAATAGTGATGTTACATGACTATTTTGGACAGATTTAAACATCTAACTTGTATAAGTCAAATCATTATTGGAAACACTTCAATGGCTAAAATATGATACATGACTAGTTAAATATGTTAATAAAGAGTTTCCAAAAGCCATAAGTCAAACTCTCAATAAAAAGTGCCCAACTTGATAAAATACAAAAAAGTGGCCCGATTTGGGTAAAAATTAAAGTATGACTATTTTAGGTAAGTTAAAACCAGGGAGAGGCTTTGCAAACCTTTTTTGGACACACTAGACACATGGTATTATAAGGTGTGAAAGGGCTTTAACCATAAGTAACCTTTACTTGGTCAAGCCTACGCTTGAAGTGACGGGAAAATGGGGCCAGATTTGGCATTTTATGTGATGTGATAAAAATGGACTTTGGAAACAAATAAAACCATATGACCTATCTAATGAACATTAATATTGTTCGAGCATATCATATAGGATCTAATTAGGCTTATTTACTTGCCTTAGGTCTCGGGTAGAAGGTTATGTGTTCGTTTGGGTTGCCTACCTGATTGTGATTTACCGAAAACTTGTTGTACTTGTCTTAACTCCTAAGGTGAGTTCTCACAACCCCTTTTTACCGTTTTTACGATTTTGGGGTGGAAAGCATGATGTGTCGTATTTAAATTTCTATGCTTGTACTTTTGAGTATGTTGTGGTTGTCGTAAGGGACTTCTACAAGAAGTTTTACAACTCCCTAGGCAGTGTACCTAACCGTTGTAGTGTAGTATAGGCAAGACTCGAGGGTTGTTATCGTTCTCTAGGGGAATAGTTTGGGAAGGCTTGATCACGGTCTAACAGAATTCTAAGGGTTAAGAGAAGATTCTTTTTGTGTTTTTATATTTTATGAAAGCAGGTAAAATCATGTATTGGATAGGTGGTTTTGGTTTTAGCTATTAAACTAAATAATAAACTACGCTACCGGTGATAACAATATAATAAAAGATTGTGTTATTTAATCATGTATTACTCTCTAGATTTCTTCTCATAGTGTTGCTGCTTTGTCACACTTGTGATGATCTATGTAATTATTTCCTAAGTCATGAACGAATTACACGAACCCGCCATCTATTTAATATTCCGTTAAGGCAACGCACAAGTAAGGTAGTATGAAGACTATTACAAGGCCCCTAAGAGTATATTAAATGCATTTGAAATATATTAAGAGTGGATCAACCATATAAGGGGCAAGGTAGTATGAAGACTGTTACCCGATGGTATCCTTTCTACACAATCATGTTTTTCTAGACATATCAACAGCGATACAGACAAAAGCTGGTTATCTAAGACCTAACATGCATATTTATCATAAGAAGCAACACCAATAAGATCTACATCCTAGGTTTCATACAATCATAAATAAACATAATAGAAGGGTTAGTCAAGCATGTTATAAGTAAGGCAAGAACAATAATGAATCAAACAACACATAGACATATTGAATGATTAAGATAATCTTACTTGATTAAAACATAAATTCAAGGAAGTACAATAGGGTTTTGAGGCCCTAAAATCGTCCTTAACAGCTGCTAAACAAACTAGGGTTTGTCCCTTTCTTTTACTCTAAAGTTACACACCTAAAACCCTAACAACGGATTTGTATATATAGGAAAATCGATGTGACGGTGTCGCGTGTTAATCGTAACGCGGTCATGAATAGAATATTCTAGATAATGGGCTGGGTCGTACAATCTGATGCCGTCTGGAGATCTTGTGACGCCGTCTTGAGATGGGTCGTGACGGCGTCACGTGTAATCCGTGACGCCGTCTCCAACTTCCGAGTAGAAATTCTTGAGAGATGTTGGTGTAGGTTCGTAGTCTTGTCTGTTTCTTCTCCAAATGAGCCCAAGTCACTTGTATTTCCTCTAAATGCCTTTCAAATGCTGAATACCTAAAAAGGAACGATTAAGTACATGTTTTAGGCATAAATGCACGATTTAAGGGGTTAAACGACCCTGAAAAAGTGTATAAAATGACACCTCATCAAATACCCCTACACTTGGAATTTGCTAGTCCTCAAGCAAATGGGCTTTTCTACCTAGACAATAGAATTATGAGGGTCATTTTACCTACTCTTTAAAAGTATTTTACAACACAACCTTTTAGACCTCGTAATTAAAAGCACGGAAAGTAAATACTAGCACCTCACATAAGTGTTTGGGATTCTCTCTTTCACTCGGGTGTATAATAAATTATAATATAAGAGAGAAACAGAAAATCAACACTCATTACCTGTCATAGCATATAAATTACCATAGGCTTGGTAAAGGATCAAACCTCCACCGCTAGGCGCAAGCATTATTCATTACTATCTAAGAGGTCTTTTTAAAGGGTTGTGGGGTGTAGGTGTAAGATAACATATAATGGAAACGGAAACGGATGGGATACATTTGGATGGCTTTGGGTGAATTTGGAGTGAAAGGGTTAGCTAATTATTTACACGAATACACGCTGGTTTGGTTGCTAAGCTAAGACTTGGACGAAGATATACAAACTCTACACAACTTTACATAAATCTCTTTCTTTTTATTTTCTATATTTTTTTATATAACATAATACATCATAACATGGGGTTTATAACACGTACCCCTATACTTGAGCTTTTACATGCTCAATATTTACAATCTAACTAATGACCTAATTTGAGGTGGATCAAAATAACATGGAGATCATCTAACAAATATATGGGGGTATTGACTTAACTTTTCTTCCCCATTCTTCCGCGAAATAAATACTACTGTGAATCCCAATCGTCCTAAAAGAGTATTTACAAGGATAAGGACTTAGCAACCGTGTACTCAATAATTAACTTGGGTTAACACAATAATGTACTAAAAGCGAGTACATACAAGGTAGGCTAAGGCAATTTGGGTGTAACGATTGGTGTAAGGGTGAACAATGTTCTTCATTAATAGTCCGGCTTAACCAGAAAATTACGAGAATCATGAAAAAGGATAGGCTCGGAGGGTTGTACTAGGGGTATCCTGCACTAAAGGTGAGTGCATGACAAGGGTGTGGGATAGTTATATGATCGGTGTGACCATCATAATAATTACAGGTTTAAAACATGGGTTAATCATAATGCCTCTTATCAAGCAAATTCTAATACTCACTATGCGGTCTCGGAATGCATCACAAAAACAAATTCTAGAATTTAATATAATACCGGTACACTCATATAATTTAATACTGATCTCAATGCTCTAGAAAAGGCGACGAAGACCACACGTACACATCCGTAATGACGAAATAGACACATGTGACTGCTCACTCCTTAACTCAAGAAGGCTAAAGGTATAAACTATCTTGGGTATCAATAATAGATACCCGAATTCCTAAAGATCTAAAGGCGTACCTCACATTTTTGGGGTGGAATTCTGAGGGTTATTGTGCTAGTCATATAAATTCCTATCCATGAGACGCTATTAATACTCGGTTTTCGTCGGTATGTGTTATAAAAAATTTTAAATTTGGGTAAAAATCACCTTTTATGCTATGTTTCGATATATTACCCATCATTTTAAGGACAAAGCAAATGGCAAATGAAGGAATAGTTTCTAAGGCTTATTTTCCCCTACACTTAAGTTGAACATTGTACCCAATGTTCTATAGAAGTACCCATAAAAACGAATAAAGGGAAAATAAAACAAGGAAAAGAAACTAGTACTCCCCTTATTTACTCAATAATGGAGAAGAAACATGCGATAACTGGTTAAATCGTCTTCCAAGAATCATCTAATGAAAACAACCTAAGATCTTCCAAGCTTCTTATCAAATATAACCTGTAATCAAAGACAAACACAACTACACCAAGCGTAAAATGTGCGAAATACAAATATACAATATGAATTTAGGGTTTGACTCGATAAAGCAGTAAAGATAGGATGAGAGAATTGTCAAACTTATTGGTTTTACAGGTTTATAACAGAAGATTACATATTTTAAATGTTATGCAAGTTTTATTTTCAAAAATAATTAAAAACTTTAAGTTTTCTGGACCTGGGCGTTTGACGCCGTCAGGAAAATCCTGACCCCATCACAGGTGTCGTGGTGACGGCGTCGCGTGTAAATCGTGACGCCGTCTCCACGTTCTATGAAAACGAAATTTTTGTTTTTGATGAAAAATTTCATGCACTTGATTCCATAAGTTAATTCCTATACAAGTGGCTGCATAAAACCTGAGATTTGACAATTCAATCATATGATTCGAAACTGACGAGAATTAATCTGAACAAATTATTTAACATGTTTGAATTTGGCTTAAAATCCAGATAAATTCCCATACACTTATTGTTGTTAAAATACCCTTGATTGAAATTAAGACGTGGTTAAAAACAATACAAAGCATGATTACAAGATAGAGTTCGAACATGATATAATAAAATGAAAAGAGTAAAACACATGACATACTAATATGCGATAAAAGTAAATATTGGGTTGCCTCCCAAGAAGCACCTTTCTTTATTTACGAGTCTTGTAGCTAGACTCGAAGTCACACGTTCTCACGTGACTTCTCCTTTGTTCATCATTTCTTTTTCTAACCTCATTAAATGCCTAATTCCTCTCTTATCTCCTTCGTCTTGCCTGTACTCACCCCCAATGAGTAAGCTTTGATAATAGTGCGTCCTTCCACTGCCAAATTTTTCTTCATAAGCGAGCGGGGGTATGGAATCGGTGCTCACGCCCATAAATCTTGTTTGCTTGAATATTCCCATGATGTGAGGCATTTTAAATTTGATTTTCTCATTATCTTGCTCAAACGAGACCGTTCCTTCTTCTTTGTCGTAGACAAGTTCGGTTTTATCAATGAAAGGACTCCCAAATACCATCTCTCCAAGGCAGCGATCAATAATGCTAGTGGTATCTTCCAATATCATAAAGTCGCATTCCTAGGCGAAGCTTCCTATGAAGATTTTTAGACTTTTCACTCTTCCTACAAAGTTGCTAATTTTATCAGGGTTTGACGGTTTCTGCCTCGATCTAAGCCCATAAGTCATGATCAGATTGTATTGACGCCTAGACATGATATTGACTGGTGATTCTAGATCTATGTAAGCATGTTTCTTGAAGAAGTGACTGATCATGCAGGAAATTTTGATGTTGTTCAGGCTTCTGGCTCTTATTCTCGCCTTTACCTACAGGGGGGGTCAAGGATTCTTTAATAACCATTCATGATGTGATAGTTCCTTCATAGTTGGGAACGAGTTAAAGTTTTCATCATCTTCATCCTCTTCCTCCTCTTCGAGTATCTCTTCAACTTCCTTATCAGTTTCAAATTCACTTTCTTCTTCTTCTTCAATTACCTCTTTTATTTCCACGTTGGTTTCCATTTCATCTTCCCCCTTGCCTTGTTCCTTTACCCCTTCATTTCCTCTCATCATTTTACCGAGGTCGCGTCTGCGTGCGTTGGTTGTTGAGATGTCTCCCTTCGTATCACTGTCCTTGCTGAGGATGACGATCGAATTGACAAAGTGAACGCACTTTGGAGCTGAAGGATTTTTGTTTAGTTATTTTATGGATGCAAGAGAGAGATATTTTGGAGAACAACTTCGACGAGCTTTTGATTCCTTTCTTTCTTAGTTCCTCCCTTTCGTCATGACTGATCGCTGCAATGCTCTTTGGGGCCATAGAATTTCCTGCATTTTCGGGGGTAGATACGTCATTGAGTTTTTCAGAAACAGTTTTCCAAAGAAGGTTAATCTTTCCAATCATGTCGTCATGCTGTTGTCCGAGTTGGGTTCTTAGCTGAGATAACCTCTTCTCTTGGTTAGAGTCGAAATCAAGTAATGCCTTTTCAAGATTCATTTGATAACTAAAGGAGTGGACGGAAATTGATCCGTTTTGTGGGCTAGTGAAGGTTTGGGAATGTGCCCAGTTGAAGTTTGGTTTCTCCTTCCAGGTGTTGGCGGCATCATTGAAATTCCTTGGCCCTTGGTTCGGAGTGAACTTCTTACCTCCCATTTCTTTTACGCGTGAGGATGCGTAGTCAACATAAGCTTGCTCGGAATCATCCATGCAATACTGAGTGTCGTAGGGACCACTCCGGATCTCACATGAGGTAGTGATTTTGTTCACTTGGGTTGGTTGTGTCGAAGCGAGATAAGATTCCATCAAGCGTTGGACTTGATTTCCGAGCTCGATTAGACGGCGGTCGGATGTACGCGGGACATCTTAAGGCAAAGCGATTGCCTTGACTGGCTTAGCGAAAACCCTTGGGTCGTTCCAACTTTTGTTGTCATAGAGGGGAGGTCCTCTAATAACGCCCAGGATTCTTTGGCGTTTAGGTCACGAAGCTTGCCACCGGCCGATTGGTCAATGGTCAGTCTTGTGACAGGATTGACATGGTCATAAAAAATTTGGACTTGGAGCCAAAGGTCGATGCCATGATGAGGGACTTTTTGTAGTAAGTCCTTGAAACGATTCCATGATTCGGATAGCGATTCTCCATGATGTTATTGGAACATCAGGATATCATTGTAGAGTTTTGCGGTCCTTCCCGGTAGAAAGAATTGAGCAAGGAATCGAGTAGTAAGATCCTCCCATGTGGTGATGGATCCTGTTGGAAGACGTTCAAGCCAATTGCTAGCTTGATCGCGAAGGGAAAATTGAAATAAACGCATGCGCGTTCTTTCCCTATTATCATCGTCAAGGTCAAGTGAGTCCACTAGTTTTAGGAAATCCTTTAGGTGTTGGTTTGGATCCTCGGGCCGAAGTCCGTGAGCATCCGTTTTGCAACAACCGGATGGTGTCAGATCGAAGAGGTACCACGTTGTTCCCTACAGGGAGCTCGATGGTATTCATGTAGCCCTCGTGGCTAGGTTTGGAGTGGTCTCCATGGGTACGGATATGATTCTTGCTCCCATGGTGGTTGACGAGAATGGGTTACGAAACAAATAACACAAAAAACAGATAGACTACGAGAAAGCTAATATGCGAAAATTAAATTCTTACTTGAAAGGATTCAAGCAAGTAGAACTAAGCTAAACTATGATCAAAACCTAACTATTCCCCGGAAGCGGCACCAAAAACTTGTTGCGGTTGTCGTAAGGGACTTCTACAATAAGTTTTACAACTCCCTAGGGAGTGTACCTAACCGTTGTAGTGTAGTATAGACAAGACTCAGGGGTTGTTATCGTTCTTTAGGGGAATAGGTTGGGAAGGCTTGATCACGGTCTAACAGAATTCTAAGGAGGAAGTTTCTTTGTGTGTTCCAATTTATATTTTATAAAAGCAGATAATCATATATTAGATAGGTGGTTTTGGGTCTTTAGCTATTAACTAAATAATAAAACTGCGCTATACTGGTGATAACAATTAATAAAGTTTGTGTTATTTAATATGTATTACTCCATAGATGCTTCTCTTAGTGTTGTTGCTTTGTCTGACGTGTGATGATCTTGTAATAGTTCCTAAGTCATGAACGAAATAACAAGAACCGACGTGTATTTAATATTTCCAGGTAAGGCATACGTTATGTAAGGTAGTATTGTAGACTATTTACAGGCTAAGTGTATTTTAATGCATATTGAAATATATTAAGAGTAGATCAACCATATAAGGGGCAAGGTAGTATGAAGATGTTACCGATGGTATCCCTTTCTACACAAATTATGGTTTTCTAGTCCTGATCAACAGCGATACAGACAGCAGCTGGTTTTCTAAGACCTAACATGCATATTCATCACAAGAACCAACACCACTAAGATCTACATCCTAGGATTCATACAATCATAAATAAACACAATAGAAGGGTTAGCCAAACATGTTATAAGTAAAGCAAGAACAATAATGAATCAAACAACACATAAACATATTGAATTATTAAGATAATCTTACTTGTTTTAAATACATTAATTGATAGGAAAGTACAATAGGGTTGTGTGGCCACTAAAATCGTCCCTAAACAGCTGATAACTGAAATAGGGTTCGTCCTTTCTGTTACTCTAAAGTTACACACCTAAAACTAAATATAGGACTTTGGATATATAGGTAAATCGCTGTGACGGCGTACGGACGGGTTTATTATGCGCCGTATATGAATTGAAGAATCTAGTTTAATAGGTTGGGTCATACATCGGTCGCCATTGGAGATTTGTGGACGCCGTCTTGAGTGGGTTTTGACTAGCGTCACGTGTTTTCTGTGACGCAGTTCGCTTGTTTTTGTGAGATGTGTAATTCTTAAGTGTGGTTGATGTTGGTTCGGTAGTCTTGTCCGTTTCTTCTCCAAATGAGCCCAAGTCACGTGTATTTCCTCCAAATGCCTTCCAAATGCTGAATACCTGAAAAGGAACGATTAAGTACCTATTTTGGGCATAAATGCACAATTTAGGAGGTTAAACGACCCCGAAAAAGTGTATAAAATGACACCTCATCAGAGTATTTAAAATTTGAGCATACTTGAACTTGAAACGTACTTAAACTTGTTGAAATTTGAAATTTGTTGAACTGTGAAACTTATGAAACTTTGAAAACGCGTTGAAACTTTGAACTTGGTATGTGTGTTGTTTGATGCTCGAAACCCGCCACTACTTTTAACTCACTATATCCCCCTTAACGAGATTGAGACGTTAGTACTTATGGATAGTGCTATTAGGATATTAGCCCTTCCTCACTCCCCGTACAAGGGTGCATAGTACTAAGTGTTTGTGCCACACTTTACAATTGAAACTTGTTTGGATATTTGAAACGGACAGGCTGAATACGTTTAAGTAGTGCCTCACATAAACACTATATCATACATACATATATTGATTTGTGTCACTTTACTTTAGGTAACAAGGACTGTCTTTGGAGATTTGATATAAAGGGTTACGTTACTTTAAGTAACGGGAACTGTCTTTGGAAACTTGAATCATTTTGGGTTCTCGATTTATTACGGCAACTTGATATTGATTTGGAAAACTATTATTGGACATCAACTATTTTAAAAACTATATTTTGTGTACATATTCCTATGAGCTCACCAACAATTTTCAATAGTTGACCGTTTTTATCATGCTTTTCAGGTGACCTTCCTAAAGTGAAAACTTAGTGCATCAAATGTAGACATTTGTATAAATGTCATGGTCTTTGGAAAACTCGCATGTTATGGAAATGTCACGTTCAGACGAAGGACAAAGTATGATGTATCATGTACTATTAAACTTGTGTTTGGGATAATTGTAATTCAAATAACTTTATGTTTTATCTAATCATGTATGGTGTTTTTATCTATCATCTTTTGCGATGTTTATTAATATGTTTCACCTCGCGTTTCCGCTTTAGCAGGGTGTGACAGATTGGTAATCAGAGCTTAAGGTTATAGAGAACGTCGATTTTCAAAATAGAAACCCAAACTATAACCAAAATGATTTTATTTTTCTAAAAAATCACCGAACATGAAACGAGTCGACTAGTCTGAGCGGTTGCATCATTAGAGCTCAATTAGACATAACTCGATCAACTATGTCTAATTTAGGGAGTATCATGAAACGCTGGGAATACTCATTATTTTAAATGAGTTTAAAAACCGACTTTCCACTTTGGTCATTGAAAAGCATATTAGGAATTATTTGCACTGTACACGACATACTTTTAGATGTCTACTATTTGCGTTTGAATACATCATGCTCTATTCTAATTTGTCACTATACGTTATGAGTTTTCTTTTATATTGGGTACTTTTGTCATAGTTGTCACATTGTCCCTAAGCACATTTGTTATTACGGAAACCTTTAAGGTCACAGTATGTCCAAGAGATCGTCTTCGCACACTAATGATTCCGCGAGTGAGTCGCGACGTACACCTAACTACTTTACGTACCCCTACCCTGCACAGGACTTTAAACAAGACTCGTCGATTGATTCCGAGTCAGAACTCGAGGTGAGCAGCACATGGACTGCGTATGCACGACATGTAAAGACGTTCATTCTTCGCAATTAAAACTAGACGTCAACCTAGATCTATTTTCGTTCAAATTTTGTTGTGTGGTGGGTTATTTGGTACTGTCTTATTTTGTCATACTATTAAGCCAACCGTTTTAGCTGCAAATGAGCAGGAGTGCTCGATTAGTACATAACCACTCAGTGGTTGATGGATTCATCCTAATGGTGGTGTTGGAAGAATATTTTGATACGTCATAACCGTTTTAGCTTCAGTTGGGAGTTGAACTCCAACTGGTAGCCTACTTGTTGGAAGCCATTTATGGCACATAGAACTCGCTTTCATATATTAAATCATTTTTAAAACTCAATGCATTCTTTTCTTGTTCATAAACACCCTCATCAGCGTTACAAGATTTATTTTTGAGCGACCCCAAAGTTGAGTCAATTTTTCCAAAACATTAAACATCTTAACAACTTCTAACTTAATTTCGTGACAATTCTTGTTTGATAAGTTGTGAAATTAGGGTTCAACTTGTTACTTGGTTTAATGCTTTTAAAGAATATGCTCGAGGATGAGCAAGGCTTAGATGATGTGATTTGGATACTTCTTTACACTTGCAACAATTATGTGGTCTTAATATTACGGTATGTTTCTAAGCGTACTTTGATCCTGGTCATATTTCAGTCGTAATACGACACATAACTCGTTTTTCCCCGTGCTAAATTCTGGCATTTGTAGGGTATATGACCCTACCGTGCGTATTGCAAGTGACTATTTGTTCATCCGCTATGTGGATTGACATCGTTTTACTGTGGAAACAATTTACTTTAAACTTTTCGTTCTTGGAAACTTCAGATGAGACGGGTTACGTCATTAGTTGCCCTAGGAGAAACTCGCCTAGGAGCGTGATCACTCGAGTTGTAATCAAAGATAGAGCAGACATCACATTACACAGTTAGATCCTTGGATATTGCGGGTAAGGCGAGAAGGAATAGCAGGAGAGTGTTATGTCCTTGCTTATCTTTTGGGATTTTTGGTGCTAGTCTCGGTGCTAGTGTCTATTATGATGCTTGTGTTTCGAGCATTGTTCTAGTTATATTTTTATGAGCTGTTGTCTTTTGTTTTAAACTTGTAAACATATGGTTAAGTGGTTGTAAACATTTCGAACATTGTACCCTTACGATTAGTTTACTTTCGGTGTTAAAACTTTAGGATTTTTTATGTATGACTAAGTGTAATTTTTTGCTAAATAATCTTTTTTCTGTGGAAACCGTAGGGGGGGGGGGGTAAATATGTTTCCAATTAAAAACTTTAAATATTTTGTATCAAATCACCAATCAAGTTTGACGCAACATGAGAAGTGTTCATTATAGATCTACAATTACTAATACATATTGTAACAATACAACCACACTCACAATATTTACTAAAGAACTACACAACCATAATTAACATGATATACACGAAAATCAACGCAATCATGATCACAATGTAAGTATAAAAGTAAAGCGATAAATGTAAAGAAATAAGTAAAGCGAAAGGTAAAAGAAAATGCAAACTGGATCACATGATTTAAAGGGTTTTTAGTCACGAAGCCCTCTTCGCCCTACTCCACTCACCGAGTATACCTAAACTCGAGAGTTTTACTTCACTAAATCACAAGCTCCCTTTCGGCAGAGAAACTTATAGACGTTGCAATTATATTTATTTCTGACACTAAGCTAGATGTCGAGTCTTCTTCGGGAACAATCAAACCCGTTTATGTTTTACGCACATAACAAACCTTTTTGTTTTTATGCCTAAACATAAAAACCAAGTCTTTTGTAAATTATTTTCTGACACTAAGATAAATGTCGAGTCCTAATCTTAGCTAGAACCAATCTACCACTTCACGAATGTATTTTGAGGCTTAAAATACTAACCAACACATAATCAACCCTTCCGAATGTATACACCATTCGGATCTACACATTACTAAAGATTGAAAGACATGGACTCGATCTATATGTCATAAAATGTACAATGGACGAACTAGACTTTATGAATAGTATTAGGAATAGTATATATTCTCAAATAGTGCTAGGAATAGTATTAGGAATAGTATTATGAATAGTATTAGGAATAGTATATATTCTCGAATAGTGCTAGGAATTGCAATGATAGCAAATAGTATTAGGAAGTAACACTATTGTTATATTCTTCAATAGTGTACCCCTTCACATGTAATTTGAAAGTCTCAGGAACCGAGCAAATGTTTAGTTTATAAATGAGAGATAAATAATAATAATTATGATTTATTATTTAAATATGTTTTGAAATTTACAGGCTACGCGGCAATTGTTTTTATGCGACGGTAAAAAGTCCAAATGTTAAAAAAAATTCGAACCGGACCCAAAATGTCAAAAGGTAACATAGACATTTAAAGTTTTGAAAATTGCCGGATGTTACAGACGGCGTCGCAGGCATAAAGCGACGCCGTCGTGATCTATATAGTGACGGCGTGAGGAATTTTGCGATGACGTCAGGACGTGGCCGACTTAAAGAAGATCTATAATCATCTACGTGGTGACGGCGTCAGGATTTCTAAGTGACGCCGTCGCATCGATATCTCCATAAATATAAATCCGTTTTTAGGGTTTTAAGTGTGTAACTTTGTATAAACCTAGAGAGACGAACCCTATTCATTCTAGCAGCTTTATAGGTCGTTTTTAGGGCCTCAAAACCCTATTGTACTACCTTGAATCCATATTTTAATCAAGTAAGGTTATTTATCATTAATCATTCAATATGTCTATGCGTGTTTGATTGATTTATCTTCTTACTTTCTTTATAACATGCGAGGCTAAACCCTCATTTGTAATTATCTATGATTGCATGAAACCTAGGTTGTAGATCCTTTTGATGTTGCTTCTTGTTGATGAATGTGCGCATTAGGCTTTAGAAAACCAGGTTTTTTCTGTATCGCTATTGATATGTCTAGGGAAACGTGAGTAGTGTAGAAAGGATACCATCGCTAACAGTCTTCATACTACCTTACCCCTAATATGGTTGATCCCTCTTAAGTTATTTCACATGCATTTAATATACTCTTAGGGGCCTTGTAATAGTCTTCATACTACCTTACTTGTGCGTTGCCCTAACAAAATATTAAATAGACGGCGGGTTCGTGTAATCCGTTCATGACCTAGGAAATACTTACACAAATCATCACAAGTGTGACAAGGCAATGGATCTAGGAGAAACAATCTGAGGAGTAGTGAATGATTAGGTAAATACATTTGTTTATCATAAAGTTATCACCGGTAGCGTAGATTATATTTAGTTTCGTTTTTAGTTAAACAAACCAACCTCTCAAACCATAGATTTACCTACTTTCTTATAAATATAAAAACACAAAAAGAGTCTTCTCTCAACCCCTAGAATTCTGTTAGACCGTGATCAAGCCTTTCCAACCTATTCCCTTAGAGAACGATAATAACCCCCGAGTCTTGCCTATACTACACTACAACGATTAGGTACACTGCATAGGGAGTTGTAAAACTTCGTGTAGAAGTCCCTTACGACCTCCGCACATCAAGTTTTTGGCGCCGCTGCATGCGGAATAGTTAGGTTTCGATAATAGTTTAACTTAGTTCTACTCACTTGAATCCTTTCAAGTGAGAATTTAATTCCGTATATTAGCTTTCTCGTAGTCTATCTTTTCTTTGTGTTAATTGTTTCGTAAACCATTCTCTTCAACCACCATTGGTTACGCAAATCCTATCCGTACTCTTGGAGATTACTCCAAACCTATCCACGAGGGCTACAGGAACACCATAGAGCTCCTCGTAGGGAACAACGTGGTACCTCTTCGATCCGACACCATGCGGTTGGTGCAAAACGAATGCTCATTCCACGGACTCCGGTCTGAGGATCCAAACCAATAACTCAAGGATTTCTTAAAACTTGTGGACTCACTTGACCTTGACGATGAAAAGAGGGAAAGAACGCGCCTGTGTTTATTTCAATTTTCCCTTCACGATCAAGCTAGAAACTGGCTTGAACATCTTCCAGCAAGATCCATCACCACATGGGAGGATCTTACTACTCGTTTCCTTGCTCACTTCTTTCCACCGGGAAGGACCTCAAAACTCCGCAACGATATCCTGATGTTCCAACAACATCAAGGTGAATCTCTATCTGAAGCATGGACTCGTTTCAAGGACTTACTACAAAAAGTCCCTCATCATGGCATTAACCTTTGGCTCCAAGTCCAAATCTTTTACGACCATGTCAATCCCGTCATAAGACGAAGCATTGACCAATATGCCGGTGGCAAGCTTCGTGACAGAAATGCCAAAGAATCCTGGGCATTATTGGAGGACCTCGCCCTCTATGACAACGAAAGTTGGAACGACCCAAGGGATTTCGCTAAGCTGATCAAGGCAATCTCTTTGCCTCAAGATGTCCCGAGTACATCCGACCGCCGCCTCATCGAGCTAGAGAATCAAGTTCAACACTTAATGGAAGCTCATCTTGCTCTGACACAACCTACTCAAGTGAACAAAATCACTACCTCATGTGAAATCTGCAGTGGTCCCCACGACACTCCGTATTGCATGGAAGATCCCAAACAATCCTTTGTTGAATATGCATCCTCGCAAACCAACGAGATGGGAAGTAGGCAGTTCACTATGAACCAAGGACCAAGAAACTTTAACGAAGCCGCCAATACTTGGAAGAGAAAGCCAAATTTTAACTGGGCACACGCCCAGACATTTACCAGCCCACGAAATCGCTCATTCTCTACCTACTCATATAGTTACCAAACGAAGCTTGAGAAGGCATTAATTGATTTTGACTCTCATCAAGAGAAAAGACTATCCAGCCTAAGGACTCAACTTGGACAGCAGCAAGACGACATGATTAGTAAAATAAATCTTTTATGGAAAGCTGTTTCAGAAAAGCTTGATGACGCTCCCATTCGTGACACTTTAGGAAACCCCGCAGCTCAAATGAATTTCACATCTACTAACGACCTCACGAGAGAGGATCTCCGAGGCAAAGGAATCAAAAGCCCATCAAATTTACTCTCCCCAAAGTATCTATCTCAGTCATCCTTAGCAGAACAAAATAGAAACCCTTCATCCCCAAAACGTGTTCACTTTGTTAATTCGGTCGTCATTCTAAATAAGGAAGATGAAACTAAGGAAGAGGGATATGTAAAGACCAGTACAACTGAGTACAAGGATCACGAGATGACTGTGTAGAGCGAGGAAGAATTCAGGGAAGAAACTGAAGATGAAATCGAAGAAGAAGAGGAAGATAGCCCGAAACACTTTAACACTTTCCCCACTATGAAAGAATTAAGGTATCACGAATAGCTCTTGAAAAACCCTCGACCCCCATGGGTGAAGGCCAAGGTTAGAACCGGGAACTTGAATAACGTTAAATTTTCTTGCATGATTGGCCACTTCGACAAGAAGCAAGCCTATCTAGATATGGAATCCCCAATCAATGTAATGTCTAGGCTTCATTATAATTGGATTATGAGCAAAAGGCTGGGGCCAAGAAAGAAACCATCAAACCCTGGGAAAATCTGCAATTTTATAGGAAGAGTCAAGGGCTAAAAGTTTTTGTTAGGAACTTCACCTACGAATAAGACTTCATGGTGCTTGAGGATACCACTACTGTTATTGATCATGACCTAGGGTCAGTTATTTTTGGAAGGAACAATCACATTTGAGAAAGATAAGGAGAAGATCGTGTTTAAGATGCCGCATAAGATGGAAATGTTTAAACACATAGATTTTACGGACATAAAAACTGATCACATACCTCCTTTTTCCATAGAAAGTAACGATGACAGCAGCGAAAAAACCTACTACTCTGAAAGCTTAGATTTGGGATCCGAATACAAACATGATGAAAATGTGTGCAGAGCCATTCGGAGCTTGATAGAAATAAAGGAGAAGATAAACAAAGGAGAAGTCACGTAAGGACTTGTGACTTCGAGTCTAGCTACAAGACTCATAAATAAAGAAAAGCGCTTCTTGGGAGGCAACCCAATGTTTATTTTACCCACACTTAGGAGTGTCGCGTGTTTTAATTCTTTATTGTTTGTTTTATTATGTTTGAATCAATTTTGTAATCATGCTTTGTTTGTTTATAACTTCGTCTTATTTGCAATCAAAGGTATTTTGCAATAAAATAAGTGTAGGGAGAATATATCCTCACTTTTTTAGAACCAAATTATTCATGCATATTTAAAATAAAATTGTCTTAGATTAATTAGCGTTAGTTTCGAAAAGTTCATATGATTGTAATGACTAATTCAGATTTTTTATACAGTGCTTTCGTCAGATTTAACTAATAAAAATTGCGTGTAAAAAAAATTTTCTCATTAAAAAACGAAGAGAAAGAAATTTTTACAGACCCTGGAAGGGAACGGCGTGGGAGTAACACCCCGAACGGCGTCATGTCCCCTAATTAATGTATAAAATTTCGAATTTTTTAAGTATTTGTGAAAAATGAAATGTGCAATATTTAATGTTTGTAATTTCTTTTGTTTAACCTGAATAAGCCCTATGATTAATCATTACTCTTATCCTATTTTTACTGCTTTCATAGAGTCAAAACCTTAAATCTCTCATGCTATTTATATCTATCCCGCTAATTTTATGCTTGGGTGTAGTTTCTTTGTCTTTGATATACAGGTTATATATTTTGATGAGAATAAGCTTAGAAGTCTTAGAAGTTTCACTAGACGATTCTTGGAGGATGATTTTAACCTGTTAGCGCCATTGTTGCTTCTTCTTTATTGAGCAAACACAGATAGTACTAGTTTTTTTTCCTGTTTTCTTTAACCTTATCTGTTTTTAGGGGTAATTTCTATAGAATATTAGGGACTGTGTTCAACTATAAGTGTCGGGGAATAAGCCTTAGAAACTATTCCTTCATTCTGCATTTGCTTGTTTCTGTAAAATGTAGGTTAATATATCAGATACCATGCATAAAAGTTAATTTTGGACCCAAATTTTTTTTATGGGACAACATACCGACGAAAACCAAGTATTTATAGGCGTCTCTGGATAGGAATTGTCGTCTATGACCAAAAAAACCCTCACAAATCTTACCCATATAATGTGACGTTCGCTTTAGACTTTAGGAAATTCATGGCTTATCCATTATTGATTACCAAGATAATTTTTACCTTTGCTTTCTGAAGGTTAAGGTTTGAATGCAGCCATATGTGTTTATTCCGTTTTCGGGTTTTACGGGAGTGTGTACGTATGGTCTTTGTAGCCTTTTCTATAGCCATTGGGTATCGGTATTAAATTATATGTGATGTACCGGTAGTATATTTAAAATTATAGAACCTTGTTTTTGTGATGCATCCCGGAGACCGCCTTAGTAAGTATTAGGATTTGGCTACGATAAGAAGGCAATAGGATTAAACCCATGTTTTAACCTGTAATTGTTATTCATAGGTCACCTTGTTCATATTCTATCCCACACCCTTACCATGCATTCATCTTTAGTGGCAGGATACCCTAGTACAACCTCCGCAGCCTATCCACGGTTTCTCGTAATTTACTGGTTAAGCTTTTGTGGAATATTAATGAAGGCATTGTCACCCATTAAACCAATTTTTTTACACTCCAAATGGCCTTGCTACCTTGTATTGTACTCGCTTTTAGTTTCATTATTGTTTTAACCCTAGTTAAATTATTGAGTATACACGGTTGCTATGTTCCATATCCTTGTCAATACAGTTTTTTGCTTTTTTGGACACGATTAGGATCATGTAGTATTCATCTTATAAAAATTAGGGAGAGAAGTAATTTATTACCCCCAGTAGAGCTCAATAAGCTCCATGTTATTTTGATCCACCTCAAATTGGGTGATTAGTTAGATTGTAAATAATCGAGTATGTAAAAGTTTAAGTGTAGGGGTGTATCTATAAACCCTCATGATGTATTATATGTTTAAGCAATGGCAGGGCAAAAGTGTACGAAAAAAATGTATATAAAAAAACTGAAAAAAATGTACGGGCTGCCATTTGCTTATGTTTATGTTTATTATAGAGTCAAGAAAAGAAAAAAGAGAGAGATTGGTGTAGAATTTTGTAGAGTTTATATATTTTGTCCGAGTCATTGGCTTAGAAACCAAACCAACGTGTATTCTTATAAATAATTAGCTAACCCTTCCACTCCAAATTTACCCAAAGTCACCACCCAAATGTATCCCATCTGTTTCTGTTTCCATTAATGTTATCTTACACCTACACACCACAACCCTTTAAAAGACCTCTTGGATATAATGAATAATGCTTGTGCCTAGCGGTGGAGGTTTGATCCTTTACCAAGCCTATGGTAATTTATATGCTATGACAGATAATAAGTGTTGATTTTTCGTTTCCTCATTATGTTATAATTTACTATACAACCTAGAGATTAGGTTAAATGACCCCAATATTGCTATTGTCTAGGTAGAAAAGCTCATTTGCTTAAGGACAAGAAAATCCCAAGTTTAGGGGTATTTGATGAGGTGTCATTTTATACACTATTTCGGGGTCATTTAACCCCCTAAATCATGCAAATATGCCCAAATTACATGCTTAATCATTTGTTTTTAGGTTGTTAGCACTTGGATGACATTTGGAGGAAATACACGTGACTTGGGCTCATTTGGAGAAGAAACAAACAAGATTACGGACCTACACCAAATCTCTTGAAGATTTATGCATACAGTGGCTGGAGACGGCATCGCAGGCATAAAGCGACGCCGTTGTGATCTATATAGTGACAGCGTGAGGAATAGCGTCGACGTCAGAACGTGGCCGACTTTAAAGAGATCTAGAATCATCTACGTGTATGTCCCGTTAAAACCCTTTTGTATGATGCAATGTTTGTAAAACGGTTATAGTCTAGGTAAAATGCAACCTAGTTCTCTATAACCTTGGCTCTGATTACCAATCTGTAACACCCCCAAAAATGGGTCGCAGCGGAATATGTTTCCGGGAGCGTTACTTCATAATACCATTGCTCAAGTCATGAGAGAACGACCTCTAACTGTGTCGTTTGAAAAGAAATCTTGAATTATTTAGACTCCAATGCACATCACATAAGCCAAGCATCTAATTCACCTGAGAAAAACATGCTTAAAAAGTGTCAACATAAAGTTGGTGAGTTCATAGGTTTTTGTAAGTATAAATGTTGAACCAAAGTTTTGTAAAGTATGTATGACCGTTTCAAATCCTTGTATGTTCCTCAAAAATGTATGTATAAATGTTGGAAATCAAAGAGTTGTAAAGTATGCATGACCATTTAAATCCCCAAATAGTCACCAAAACGTATGTATGAGTGTTGTAAATCAAAGAGTTGTAAAGTATGCATGACCATTTCAATCCCCAAATAGTCACAAAAACGTATGTATGAGTGTTGCAATTCAAAGAGTTGTAAAATATGCATGACCATTTCAATCCCCAAATAGTCACAAAAGTTATGTATGGTTGGACCACCATTGTTCAAAGTATGTATTACCACTTTATTCAAGGCAACGTAGATATTCATGTGTGTATAAAACAATGATTACGATTACTCTAAGTTCATGAAGCTGTTACGTAGACTCATATATATGCCACTTTATTCAAGGCACCGTAATTGTTCATGTTCATATTCTTGCCATGCTCCGACATGCTATAACGTTCGTTGGCTCGGTAGTTTCAACACCAGTGATAGCTAATCACCCGAACGGGGCTGTCACACCCGAATAGATCTATTTCATAACATTCGCGCTCACCCTCCAGGTAATTTATAGTTCAATCCACTTAAGGTAATCCGTAATCATTTGGGTAAAAGTAAAGTAATGTCCTTGTTTTCAAAAAATAAGTGAAACAAGCAATGTATTTCGTCCCAAAATAAGTAATTGAGTATGTAGACCAGTTTGTAAAACGAATTGTAAATGCACATGTAATGAATTCAAACCAATCATGTAAATGAAATTGGTAACAAGCATGTTCTCACCCCAAAAGATATAAAGTATATGTAAAACAAGTAAAACGTGGGGCTATAAACTCACCTTGTGTGAATGAATAATCCAAGTATAACAGAAAATGCGTCACGGTAATGACCGAATGCAACCTAATTAAATATAGGTCGTATGAGTACTAAGCACTTTGATTAACTAATGTCATATACAATTCTATATACCTACATCACCATCTAATTGCGTTTTTGAAATAACATTTACAAAGTAAAAACGTTTATAAATATTTTTTTAGTAAAAACGGCGTAACTTTCTCGTTTTAAGCCCGTTTTGTACGTTCTTTACTTCCACGCTTTTGTATTAAAGAGATGTATCAAAATATTACATTTTCATATTTTTAGTCCCCTGGTGAACAGTACTTTTTACTGTTCATACAATTTTATAAATTTATTTTTATAAACTTAATTAGCGTAAAACATGTAAACATCGTATCTTATTCGTTTTAGCTCCGATTTTAGTGATTCTTTCGAGAACGTATTTGTAATTCAAAGTAACTAATGTATTTTCCAAAAGTATCTGAGATGAACATTAATCCATTTTTATAAAATTACTTTTATAAAAACACTTTTTATATATTAATTATCGTAAACTTGCAAATAGCGTATCTTCTTCGTTATAGCTCGGTTTTTCTAGTTCTTTTTATGTCTACGATCATCATGACATGTTGTATTTTATAAAAATATAGAATAAATACTTTATTTTTGAAGTTAAAACAGTAGGTTTAGATATTTTGGTTAAATTGTGTTAAAAACTTGTTTTTATAAGTTTTTAGTTTAGTAACTTTGTTACAAGTCCTCTACTATGCTTTATACTTCCATTCCAACATGTATTAACATCCATATATCATATTTAAAGTATATCAAACCATGTTCAAGTGTAAAAATCCATTTTACAAGTTAATATATTTTCTAGATGGTGATTTACTATATAAACATCATATACACATAAAATCATAAATGTAAAGAGATTAAGGTTTTTAGATGACCTTAATATGAAGTAGGATGATGAACAACAAGATCTAAACCATAGTTTAGATATTAAACCCAAGCTTCCAATACTTAGAAAACCCTAACTTTCAATGAAACTTTAATCTTAAACCTTGCTTGATTAACCCTTGTAAACACTAAACCAAGCCTTCAAACCTTCTTGGTACACCTTAGATACGTTGTTAGATCACTTGTATTTGTTGTAAATAAAATTGTATGGATTTGGTAAGGTTGTTTGTGTTTGGCCGTGGGATAGAGGAGAGAAAAAGAGAGATATGTGAAGTTTTTACTTAGTGAAATGAGTTGTGTGTGTTTATCTAACTAGTTAGCACTCTTTTATACACCAAGGACCTAGTTGAAATCATGTCCAAGTTTATAAAACACTATTAGGGAGCTCTAGACAAGATGAGGGAAATAAGGAAGAAAAATGGCAAAACACTGGTCATAGTTGGTAAGGTTTTAATTAAGCTTTGTTGTACAAGGCTTTAGTAAGATTTTTGTGATATTTCTCTTGTGTTTTCATGTATATATCCGGCCACATGGGTATGTACATAAGATATTTTTGTAATTTTTGAGTATTGGGTATAATAATGGGTATTTGTTGAAGCGTAGATAAGTTTTGGTGGTTCCGGGTATGTCTAAATGTAATTAATTGCGAAACGTAAATGTTTTACGTAACCAATAAAAATAAAATATAAAAAGTTGATTATTTATTTTGTAAAAATAATATAATGCTTGCTTGACGTAAATTTTTATTTGTTTGGTGCCCGTTTACGTTGAATGTTGATTTCTAGTTTACGCGATTTAGCTAAACGTTGAAAATTTAAAGTGGACGTGTAAAAGTTTAAAATAAATAATTGGATGTTCATTGATGCAAACAGGTGTGAAAATGTGAGTTGTTACATATAAACCTAGGGAGATGAACCCTAATCATTATACCAGCTTTATAGGTCGTTTTTAGGGCCTCAAAACCCTATTGTACAACCTTGAATCCATGTTTTAATCAAGTAAGGTTATTTATCATTAATCATTCAGTATGTCTATGTGTTGTTTGAGTGATTTACCTTCTTACTTTCTTTATAACATGCAAGGCTAAACCCTCCTTTGTATCTATCTATGATTGCATGAAACTTAGGTTGTAGATCCTTTTGATGTTGCTTCTTGTTGATGAATGTGCACGTTAGGCTTTAGAAAACCAGCTTTTGTCTGTATCACTGTTGATATGTCTAAGGAAACGCGAGTAGTGTAGAAAGGATACCATCAGTAACAGTCTTCATACTACCTTAACCTAGTATGGTTGATCCCTCTTAAGTTATTTCACATGCATTTAATATACTCTTAGGGGCCTTGTAATAGTCTTTATACTACCTTACTTGTGCGTTGCCCTAACGGAATATTAAATAGACGGCGGGTTCAAGTAATCCGTTCATGACCTAGGAAATACTTTACACAGATCATCACAAGTGTGGCAAGGCAACGGATATAGGAGAAGCAATATGAGGAGTAGTGCATGATTAGGTAAATACATTTGTTTATCATAAAGTTATCACCGGTAGAGTACATTATATTTACTTTAGTTATTAGTTAAACAAACCAACCTCTCAAACCATAGATTTACCTGCTTTCTTATAAGTATAAAAACACAAAAAGAATCTTCTCTCAACCCTATAATTTTGTTAGACCATGATCAAGCCTTCCTAACCTATTCCCCTAGAGAATGATAACAACCCCCCGAGTCTTGCCTATACTACACAACGATTAGGTACACTGCATAAGGAGTTGTAAAACTTCGTGTAGAAGTCCCTTAAGACCTCCGCACATCAGCCGCCCCGACAGATGCTCCTATTTTTGTCTTCTTGTGGTGAAATATTTATCTGGTGAAAATCTGACCTGTTTTAGGAGGGAATGGCCAAATTTGAATTTTGAAATAATTACCACATAAAACATTTCTTTATAATTCAATAATAATTTGTCTAATTAATTTTTGAGAAATTGTTTTGTTACATTTATAAAAATGTAAAGTTTAAGACAAAAACTTATTTCTTTGATCATCCTACAAGTTTAATGTTGTTTGTACATACATTACGTGATTTACGTCGGGTGTCGACAAATGTCCGTGTTGATGCAGACTTGAGACGTCGAGAGATGTTGATGCATGTATGCATTGATGATTTATGATTACGAGGAACTTGCGCACTTTACGTTACGTATTACAAGTCACATGTTTGTCATCACCAAAACATAAAGAGATCATATAGATTAAATCTCATAATATTTTCACTAACAATCTCCCCCTTTTTGATGATGACAAAATATGTAAACTATAACACCTAGGAAAGATTTAAAAGTTACTCGTTTACACTTCTTCTCCCCCTTTTGTCGAAACAAAAAGGTATTACATGGATATAGATTGGAGCATATAGGTTGGAGGTATGAGAAGAAGATGTGAGAAGAAAGTAAGTGCTCCGGGTATATAGGTTGGATGAATGAGAAGAAGGTATGAAAAGAGGGTAAGTGTTTCAGGTATATCGGTTTGAGGTATGAAGAGAAGTCATGAGAAATAGAGGTGAGGGTGATTTTATGTTTCTTGGATAGTTTAGATGAGGTCATGAGAAATGAGAAGAAGACATAAAAAGAAGGTAGGTACTTCAAGTATATAAGTTGAAGGTGAGATAAGAGGACCTAAATGTTAAAGGTGATTTTGAAGTGGAGGATGCGAAGTATTTAGAGTATGAATGAACCCTTCATTGTATTTGACGATCCCATATCCTAGCTTCCTAAAAAGGCTAGCTTGCATCATCTTAGTGAAGTCTTCTAACTTCACGGTTTAACCAACTCCATGCTATTTACTCACATATCTTCGAGCTCGCCCTTGCTGATTGAACCCCATGATAATTATATTCCTTGGGTAGTGACTCTAGCTGATCTATGGATTAAATAAATTACCATCAAAACTCAAGACGTTCGATGAATGCAATTTAAATGAGTAGGATGCTTATAAGTTCTCCCCTCGATGTATGCTCCCCCTTGTTTGAGGTACCAAGGAATCAAGATATAGATGTGTGCTACAAAACAAAGTTAGTAGATTAGTGCACATATATATAAAGCAAGATATTAGCAGGGAGTTAGACATGCACTTTTAGGTGTTATTATTCTAAAATATGACACTTTGAAAAAGAATTAGAAATTAGACACATGCAACAATTATTTTAAAATCAACAACCTAAATGATTAAAATAAAAAGACTCGAGACGTATGTTTAATGACTAAGATTCAACCGAATTTTAATAAACGAGAATGAGATTCGTTTATTAATTGACACACAAATATTATGAGAGTAACCTTTTAAACGTAGACGAATGACGCTTAATATCTTGGCGAGATATGCCAAAATATATACTTTAAAAGGATAAAAAGAAAGACAAGATGAGGATGGAAATGATATGCTCTTGGATAAGAATGAAAAAGATTCCATAGAGCTAAAAAGTGGGGAAGGATGAGCGAGACTAAAGAAGGAAGGTGTTGACAAGAGGTTGTCAGAAATGATTGATATATCATTTGCACTAACAATTGATGTGCATGTGATCCTATCGAGACAAAGGTGAATGATTGAGAATTTAAAGGTTTGTTTGGTGTTTTATTGGTTGTCAATGTTGAGGATGAAAGGTGGGTATGTGAAATGAGGTTGCAGTTCTTTTATGGTGGAAGAATAATGAGAGACGCAACAATGTGGTAACTCAATAACACTTGAAGATTGAATATCTTCTTTATGTTCTTTACTTTCTAGAAAGTGGAACGTTTTGCGGAGGAGTGATATTTGCATTTTGCAAATTACTTAAATATTTTGGATAAAATAATTAAGTTGTCAAGTGATATAAGAGGAATTTTAATAGTAACAAGACTATTAGAAGTGAGAAAAAACATTTAGAAGTGAGAAGAAACGTTATACGTGAAAAGACTTATTAGAAGTGAAAAGGAACATTTAGAGTGAGAGGAAACGTCAGAAGCAAATAGACAATTAGAGGTGAAATGACTATCAGAAGTAAGAAGACTATTAGAAGTGAGAAGGCCATTTGAGGTGAGATAAGACGCTTATGAGAAGTGAGGACCAAGATGTGAGGGGATTTGTGAGTATGGCGATTGTAAGGATTGTGTTTGAGAATGAGACGCATTTCATGATGAAATTCACTTAACTATTGACAATATAATCAATGATGCTTATAAGTGTTAGGATATGAGGATGACCCATTGATCTATAGATAGATATTGGGCATAGATGTCAGCTCGTAGCAGCAGAAAAGAGAGGGTGTTCGTTTTATGATTTTGAAACTAAAATGACAGATATCACAAGTCTGCTGCCGACGGTCCCAGACATATCTAAGGGCCGCCAAAATAAGTTTGGGGGCCGTCGGACCGCCAACAGGAGAGGATTTTAGGGCTTGACGAATTTTGTGAAAGGAGTGACATTTTAATTTGCATTTCGCAAACTAACAATACTTAAAGTACTTCAGATGAAGTAGTTAAGTTGTCACGACGCACGAAATAGAAAATAGACTAGAATCGAGACTAGTAGATAACAAGAGAAAGATTTACGGAATGTGTTCCATCATTCCTAGAATTAGACGAAGATAATTAAACGATTCGCGCTTGAGGGGTAAAGAAAGAATGTCGGCGATGTTATCTTCAGATGCAACCTTTTCGATGAAGATGTTTCCTTTTGGACATTGTCTCGAAGGAAATGGTGACGTATCTTCGGTGTGTTTCGTCCGCAAAAGAAATAAATAAACAAATAAGAAAACAAACAAGGATGGAAGCAGCGAGCTTGACAATGTCAAGACGAATTGTGGTTAGCATACGATAAAATGCGTCCACAAATTTATGTAGCTCTTCTCGGCATTACGAATGTTCATAGAACAATCACACGACGAGGTATGAGGTTGTCTTAAAGGTGGTAGCGAAAATGGTGGATGAAAGAAGTTAGCCATCTATATGGTTGTAGAGGCGTGATTGAGTGAGAAGAAAGAGGTATGATCGCAATTTCTCGAAAGACAAAGAATGTTTTTGTTGAAGAGAAAGAGTGTTTTCGTCAAAGAGGAAGAGTGTTTTTGGATATGAGCTTTAACATTTGCGATCACAAGTTAAAGATACTTGAATATTTCTGATAAAATATTTAAGTTGTCAAACTTACTTTGAGGTGGATTAGATTTGTATCTAACCTTCCCTTGACAAAAGAGTGGATCATTTGGAAGAAGGCGAGATGATGATTAAGGGAATGTGTGAGTGAAGACTCTAGGAGATTTAAGACCATTTTACGACGCTTTTGACTTTTTAGATTTATGACACAAACACGAAGAACAATATTCTAGTGTAATAAAATATATACCTAGATGCACAAGACATATAGATGTAAACATGCAAGTTAATCTAAGCATGCATCAACACAATAATCAATGAGATTAATGTGTAAGACTGTGTAACATTTAAAAGTTAAATGTTATATATCAAGATAACATAGTGTAGGTGCACAATTAACACGTAAGTCATGTAAGATGACGCATACAAAACATGATAATTTTAAATGCAGTCGTCATGTAAAACATGTTAGCATTTAGCATTTAAGAGCATGTGTTATTTAGATAAACTAAGAAATGTTTTATCTAAATAGCTAGAAAAAGACAAACGCCTTTACAATAGACATGCATTCAATAGCCAAGAAAATAAACGTCGAGCATCTAGATAAACATGAAGGCATATAATTGCATTACATGGGAGCAAGTTATCATCTTGAAACTTAAAAAGCACATATGTGAGGTGCAGGTTTTCTAGATTGACTAAGGAGAAACTTAATTTCTACTTGTTTAGTACGAACTCCTAATGAGATACAAAGTCCATCATCGTTAGGCATATATAAGAAGAGCCATTTAATCAAATTAGAGAATGAATATGAGACTATCACTAGTGGTGCTCAATTCAGGCTAAACACGACCATTTTTACGGGTTATACCACGAACCCAACTTCACTCTTGGAAGCAATTCAACCGTTAGGTCAAATTGAATTTCTAGTGCAATAGCTTCTCTAGTAGTTATTCTCATGTTAGACAAAATAGAATTCCTATATTTGCCAAATGAAGTGTAGCAAAGATAAAATTTGTATTGTCTTTTCATATAGGGTCTGATATGACTCAACTAACATGCTTTAATTCTGGTTCGCATAATCCTAATCAAGATGTGTGGAATTCCAAGGTTGAATGAGAGAGAAAGCAAGTTGTTGTAGGTATAAGAAAGAATGAGTCATCAAGGACCTAGGAGTGTGCTTAAGAGTGACAATGTGGAATGCTCTATATTGAGAGTGTTCAAAGAATGCACCTTTGCATTTCTTTTATGAAAGAAGTCCAATTTAGGTTATTTACCTCAATTGATCTTGTGAATGTTTCTCTATAGAAATAATGATGATTAACAAAAGTTTAGTTACATGTATGTTGTACTTTTAAACAAGAGATTGACAAGAGGAAGATGTTTAAATTTAATGCCATAGAGCGGATTTACCTAAACCGAAGATGAATCTAGGATGAAGGATCCATCGATCTATGGAGGTGCCAAATTTGGGCAAGGATCATTTTCCCATTATTTTAGATATGGTGTTGATATTAGGTTATTAGGAGAAGCTTATATAAGTTATATGGTTCTCGGTTGAGTTTTCTGGAAATGAATCCAAGGCTTTCTTATCCTAGGTTAGGTGAGTACTTATGAGTTTCTCTATGGGTAATTTATAAGTTGTCCTCAATTCCTAAGTTAGTGTGTGTTAAGATTTAGTCATTTTATATTTTGACCATAGCTAATAACACAACATTTTTAACACTTTAGACTACAAATGAAAAACTAGATTGCAAGTGTGTGTTACAATTTGATTGACTAATCTTGTTGTCTTGCAAAATCGACTTCATGATTTCATGTAATAAACGAGGATAGTTATACATGTCGATCAGAAAAATTATCTATGGTTATTTGGATTGATATTTTCGTGATCTAGATAAATCCTTTTCTCGATTTCTTGTTATATTCCAAAGTGTAATGAGAATAACTATGTGAGATTGATTATCTGTTTGAATTATTAATCATCTTCATATTTGAATCCTCTTAGATCATTATTTAAGGAAAGTACAATAATGTTTGCGTGGAATATGTTTAATTTTTCTAGTCCTGGACTTTAGTAGTTAATAATTTTCATTTGGTCGAGAAGCTCTCATTTTATGCTTATTTGGTAAGTATGAGAAAGTTTTGATGAGAGAGAATTTGAGTTTTGAGTTGTGCCTTTGAATTGTTTGAGCAACGTCTACTTATGTTGTGGATTTACTCATGTTTGGCTTTTCGGTGAGGAGATGACGACTTTACCAATTGCATGTAAGGTAAATTACTTGAATATTTCGGATATAAAACATTTCAAAGCCGTCAATCCTACTTCATTTTATATTTTATGCAATATATTTGCAAAGATTTAGAAACACACTATTGACATTAGACTCAATATGACATCATTTACACAAGTATGAGTTATGATCCGATGCATATTCTTATCGTCTTCGAAGAGGATGTCATCATTTTCATATCAATCGACTGTGATTGAGTATGTAGGTTTAAAATAATATCTCTTGTTATATTTTGATATAATCTTAAATTTAAACAAATAAGAATCCAATTTCATGTCCATACTTGAAAACTTGTCAATTAGATTCGATAATAATATTAATCATAATTTGAATAATGAATCGATATATATTCGAAATCTCTCTTGACCCTCACGAACACTCTTTTAAAAGAAAACAAATAAAAATTTTCATAGTGTGTTCCACTAATCCTAAGACTAGTTGTAAGGTGAGGTTGATGAATAATGAAAAGTTAATTTCTTACTTCAAGATTGTCATATATTTGCTTGTGCAAAAATTATTTATTGTTATGTATAGTATGCATAGTTTTTGATATTTTATGAGTATATAAATAATTTTCCTAACCATTTTAATACAACACACATCTTTTGTAAAATACTATATGTTTATAAAAAGAATATAGTTCTCTGTATGTGTTAGAACAATGCAAGCACAAGCAAAGTTTAAAAATACATTTTGTTTTACTTAATTACTAATGTATTAATACAATCTTTTATTTTGCTTAACAAACCTATGGTCAAACAAGTCAAGATGATGAAAAGATTTAGATATCTTGTTGGAAGAGAGTTAATGTGTTGGAAATATTTTGGTGACGGGTTTTAACATATGATCTTGCTACACTTAAAATGATTTACAAGATGTTTATGTAACATTTGTAAATATAGTTATCTATGCCTATATGCAAACAAACAATTTCGCAACTTAACGCAAGAGATCTAGTGTAATTCCTATTAGGCATAATTCGGAAAAACTAGTAACAAGTAAATAGTGTACATGACATATGTGTTTAAATATATAAGTAGCTCAATTACAAGTAGAAATGCTCACTTAATAATATCTATTAACAAAATTAAGACACAAGTAAACACACATAATCATCTAGCATGCACATTAAGATATTCGTCGTTGTTTTGTGTATTAGATACAACGTTGTATACTTAGTTTGAATTTATTTGAAAATATAATAGTTCCTCCCCATTTTAAAAATTAATCAAGACGAATGTTTTGAAAAGAAAAATACATCGTTTTTCAAAGATACATCGACTAGAAATGCTTGACTTGAAAGAAAATGTAAACTACAAGTTTTATGTCAAAACGAAACATAAAGTTTTGACCTCTATGTAATATTTTGCATTTCTGACTGGCTTAAGTTTGGAATAAATAATTAGAAGTATTTTTAAATGAAAGCAGTCTCAATTACCTTTAAAATGGCGGGCAACACGACTTCTACGGACTTACGGTTGATTTTATATGAATTTTCAAAGTTTGCCAAATTCTGACGAAACAGACAGACGGCCCCCGGAAAGGTGACGGCTCCCAGATATATTAAGGAGCCGTACTAACATTTAGGGGACCGCCACTAGTGACCCAAAAACACGTTTTTTGTACAAAATCATTTGGTGACTTAACTGTAGAACGTAGGACTTTAATAAGTTGTTCTCGCACATAATTTTTGTGTTTTAGACATCATTTCTACTCTTAGGACTTAGAAAGACATATATTGACACTTCTAAGCTTTTTGAGAATATTTTCATTCAAGCTAGTATACAAGGTATATTTAACAATAAAACTAGTATGAATCAAGCAACAAAACACTTTTTATATTTAATCCCCCTTCATGGGTAATCTGATACATGGATCGTACTCTATTTTTAAACCATCTGTTTGAAAACTAGAGCGACCTAAATTATTGTTTTACAGCGCTCCTGGGTGAGTATGTCAACAGCTAACTACCTCAATCAGCGCGATTTGCATTTCGCAATAAGATTTATATTACTCTTAAACCTTATGGTGATTTGCTCCTTCATCCTTCTGTGTCTCTATTCTTTTTTAGCCTTATGTTTTGTATCTGTCATCGGTAACTAATGGCAGGAATTCTGTATTATATATGAGTGGCGAGACATCGACGATGGAATATAAATAGCTCGAGTTATCACTATCATCACTTTTTATTGTATTAGATGTTGGGAACTCTCGTTTTGTTTGTTAAAAAACTCTTGTAGAAATTATATGAATGATAAAATTTATTTTCATGTATGTGTATAAAAAACGGTACTTCTTCGTAAGCCCTTGAACCCATGATTCCCTATATTTTTGGAAAATACCATTTGTACAGTAGTTTGGAATATGACATAATATAAGATTTCGAAGTAACCAGAACCATGAAACATCAACATTTTCAGGTAAAATTGGTAACTGATTGGCATTATTATGTAATTATGTTGAATGTGGCAAAATAGGCAGTTCCGGTCACGGGTCAAAACGGGTTGCGGGTCATATGTGTTGAAAGAGTCAAGACTTATAGAGCTACTAACAGAAACATCAACCTAACTTTTAACTATAAAGAATTTCTAACTTCTTAACCAACTGTGACACATGACAGAACATACCTATGCTAAGTCTCAGCTTTAAGATGGTTGAGATAGGAGAACACAGTCGATGACATCAATGACACAAGAGACATATATTTTCACATGCGACGAGGTTGTTCACACCTCTTAAAAAGCTACAAGACGTATATTTTCACATGTGACGAGGTTGTTCAAACATCTTAATAAGCTACACGACGTATATTTTCACATGTGAAGATGTTTTTCAAACAACTTAATAAGCTACACGACGTATATTTTCACATGTGAAGATGTTTTTCACACAACTTAATAAGCTACACAAAGTATATTTTCACATGTGAAGATGTTTTTCACACATCTTAATAAGCTACACGACGTATATTTTCACATGTGAAGATGTTTTTCACACAACTTAATAAGCTACACGACGTATATTTTCACATGTGAAGATGTTTTTCAAACAACTTAATAAGCTACACGACGTATATTTTCACATGTGAAGATGTTTTTCACACAATTTAATAAGCTACACGACGTATATTTTCACATGTGAAGATGTTTTTCACACAACTTAATAAGCTACACGACATATATTTTCACATGTGAAGATGTTTTTCACACAAGTTAATAAGCTACACGAAGTATATTTTCACATGTGAAGATGTTTTTCACACATCTTAATAAGCTACACGAGGTATATTTTCACATGTGAAGATATTTTTCACACATCTTAAAAAGCTACTAGACATATATTTTCACATGTGCTTATTGAAGTCGTTCACCTATACCTTTGTCTAGTGAAAACGAAATCTATAATTAATAAAAGTACTATCAAGACTACTAAAACAATGAATGAGCAAATAAAGTTCATAGCTTGCGCAATATTGGTTCAGGCATTTCATCAAACAGTTTATATGCATTATATAATTGAATCAATTTGCTGCGATGATAGCAATAAAAGTATTAAATGAACAGATATTACAAGCAATCGTCAAACTGAACATCGATTACAAATATATGAATGATGAAAGTATAAGAATTGAACCTTTTGAAGAGCCCATTTTAACCTAATAGCCTTTAAATTAGTGACAAAAAAATGTGTTGTTCATTGGTGTAGTGGTGGTTCTATTCGGTGGTGTAGTAGTGGTTTTAACGGCGGTGTAATGGTGGTTATGATGGCGGTATGGTGGTGGTTATGATGGCGGTGTAGTGGCTGTTGTGATATCAGTGAAGTAGTGGATACGATTGGCGGTAATGGTGGTTCTATAATCATCATAAACTTAAAACTCAAATCGTATTCTTCA
>BQNB010020030.1:43173-59840 GCA_026074375.1 Tanacetum coccineum | reverse complement strand
GTTCAGCATCAACATACGAAGAATATTGAGATTGATATTCATTTTGTTCGAGATTTGGTTGCCGTTGGTGAGATTCGGATTCTTCATGTTCCTTCACGTTATCAGTATGCAGATATTTTTACCAAAAGATTGCCTTCAACATTGTTTGAGGAGTTTCACACCAGTTTGAGCGTTCAGTGTCCTCCCACTCCAACTGAGGGGAGTGTTAGAATGATCTTTGTAAACCTATATATTGTACCATAAACATACTAGAAACTCTAAAACCCTAATGAACCCAACCTACATTCGGGCTTGGGCTGTTATATCTTCTAATAACAAGTAGCTCCCCTACAGTATAGCATGTCAACATTGTAAATTAACTTGATGATCCGAATGGATTCCATCCACACAAATCGAAGATGTATCTATGTAAGCTTCAATGATGTATCCAGAATTCGAAAACTTTGATTGTTTAAAATACTTCCAATAAGGATTTAGATTAGCTGTTTGGTTGTTTAAAATAGTATATATGTTTCGATAATTCTAAAACTTTGATTGTTTGAAGCGATCGAAATGTAACTTTGAAATTAATTTTGTCAAAAATTGTTACGTGTGAATAAAGTTTGTAAACTACTCAAACTAGAATGAACAAATGAGCAGAGATGAGAAAAAGAACCAGAGAACCGAATTGGAATCGAGAAGAACCAAACCGAATCCAGAATCGATGATTCTGGTTATTGTTTATGAGTTTGAGATTTTTCGGTTTCAGAGTCGGTTCTGCTCGGGTCCACAACCAAATAACTTTAAAAACATGTTATTTTCTTTACTTTTCATTCTCAATACATTTCATGGAATATAATTGTTTCTAAAATCATGAGCAAGTTAATCACACTTTTTGGTTGATCTAACAAAACCACAACTCAGTTTCGGCTTTGGTTCCCTTATTCTTTTGCTCTTCCTTATTTTAGATGATGTTGTTAGTAGATAATTAGGCCCAAGCCCGACTTGTGGGTTTGAGTCCATTAGGGTTTGTTTATGTTTCCACTCTATATATTGTGGCTCAATAATAAATCATACCAACGGGGTTTTCATCATTCTACATGGTATTAGCCATTAAGATCCTAAACCCTAATCACGTATCTTCCGCTCAGAAAAACTAACCTTCATTACAAAATAGTCATCCTCCGGTCATCGGCAACTTGCCGATGATTCGGAGGGATCCAAAAAATGATTAGCTTTTTATTCTTTTCTTTTTGCTGCAACCGGACAATAACCACCAGTCTCATTACCACCGAAGCAGTCACTGAAATCTCGCCAGAACTCGTCGGGTTTGATGCGCTAGTCTTTTCAATACATTCGATCTATTCTTAAGGTTTTTGCTTGGTGTTGTGTTCGGGTTTTAACATGTTTGTTCGTGGCTTTTGTTTGATCTTCTTGCCTATATTGATCATAAGTCATCTTCTGTGATGAATAGTGGGAAGAAGACGTGTATTGTGATGATGATGGGTCGTAAGTCAAAAAGAAAGAAATCACGTGGGACCAAAAAGAAAGCATGGGACGAAGTGTCGAACTAGTATAACTATTGGGGTGAACCAAATTAGTCTGGACCGTAGGAACAGTAACAGGTGAGCTTGTTTGATGGGCTGCTGGGTAACCGAATCCATGAGGGGCCCAACCGGAGGTATAGGGTTATTGGGTTGTTTAGTTTTCTATCAAAAAAAAATATATATAGTTATTTTATTGTTTGTGTTATTTTTTAAATCGTGCTAAGGTCACATTCATGCTAAGGTCATGAGTTGTTAAATCGTGCTAAGGTCATGTTCATGCTAAGGTCATGAGTTGTTAAATCGTGCTAAGGTCACGTTCATGCTAAGGTCATGAGTTGTTAGATCGTGCTAAGGTCACGAGTTGTTAAAACGTGCTAAGGCATGTTCTTGTTTTGTTATACGTTAATCTTTTGTTTTGTTTTATTTCTTCTTTAATAGTTTACTTCTCCAGTCCGAGATTCGCGATTTCGCCGCTCGGACTGCGGGGGAGTGTTAGTAGATAATTAGGCCCAAGCCCGACTTGTGGGTTTGGGTCCATTAGGGTTTGTTTATGTTTCCACTTTATATATTGTGGCTCAATAATAAATCATACCAACGGGGTTTTCATCATTCTACAGATGTGATTGTGAAAGATATGATAGAATAATTAGAGAAACTAGTGGAAGAGTAAATGAAAACAAACGGTGGAACCATAAACTGTTTTGGTTATTTGGTTATTTGGTTGGACAAATTTTGAAGTTATTTTATTTTATTTTTTCGGACTTATGTATCATTGTTTTGTTAACAATGTGAAACTATAAAAATGATCGTTTGTTTGAATTTATGCGTTAGTTGTTAAACATTATTGGTTTGAATGTAAATGGTAGCAAACGCTTATAAAATTCAAATAACTTTGTTAGTGCAAATATTATGATATTTAATTTATACGATCTCTTACGTTTTAATAATGACAAACATGTAACTTGTGATATACAACGTAAAATGCGCAAGTTACTTGTAACCATATATCGTGAAAGCATACATTCACTAACACCTCTCGACGTCTCGAGTATCCTCATGTTTCAACACAGGTTCGAATATGTTTGTTATGTTGCATTATGATCAAAACATGTAACAAACCATTGAGAATATTTAAAATATATTTTGGAGTCCTCAAGTATTTACAATCTCAATATCATCTTTCGAACCTAATTTTACATTTTATTACATGATTTAACGAACTCGGCAATGATCTAAGTTGCATGCATTGCATCAAAAGACTTTTAAAATTACTTGCATCATTTTATAAAACCTTACACAGTCTTATAAACTTTCACAAACGTTTACTTACAATTTTTCTAACACATTACTTTCTTTTTATGAAAATGTTTTAATCCTAACTAGTCAAGAATCTTCCTCTTTGAGAAAGTATCCAAATGAAATCATGCATGTAAGAAAGATCTTACCAGTTTAGTAATAATACAAATTCACCTTCTAGATGATATCTTCCCATTGAGAAGCATATTATATGAGATCATGAATGCACAATAAGATCATACCCATTTTTGATAAAAATCAACAACAAATCTAGAGGGCATCTTCCATAAGATTTCGGATATATTTGGTACGTTTTTTAAGCAATATCATTGAAGAAGCAATAGCAAAAATCCTACAAAATTTGGATTGCTTATTGCTGACTTAGGACGACCCCCTCTTCAAGGAGCGGGGGGAGGGGGGTGAGTGATCTATTGTTCTCGTATGTTGCCTATAAAAGGAACCCTTTGGCATACCATTTCACTCATCTCTTGCAATCATCTTTCTAGTATTATCTTTGCATAAAACACCCTTTAACCCTTGATTATAGTGCTTTGAACTCTCATTTGTCTAAAGCATATTAACATGTCATGATCCAACAAGAACAATTCTAGAGTTCTCATCACCATCATCCACCGCAAACATACTTGCATATGAAGATCCACCACAACAAGCTTAGAGAACTTGTCATCTTCATTAAAGGTTTTTCATCGATAGAAGTTCAACCACATCAAGCTTAGAGTTCTTAATGTTTAGATTAGGCATTCATACCTATTAAACACATATGTCTTGGATTATCATTGTACACCACAATGTATCATCACTATACAACATCTTGTATCACCAACTATACATCAACCTAGATTAGACAGTTTATGTGTTCTAGGCCTTAAAACACAAGGTTAGTCGGTTTGTTATGTTGGGCCATAAAACATAACGGGTTTGGTTGTATCCGAAGAAGAACTAGATATCTAGATTAGTATCGGTAAATAATGTAAGCGATGTTGTAAGGTTTTCTTCTCCAAGAAAGGAGTTTGTTGACTTAGTGAAGTAACTCTCGAGTCGGAAACTCGGAGAATGGAGTATGGCGAAGATGGGGCTTCGTGACCGAACAATTATAAATCATTGTGTCCGGTTTGCTCTTTCTTTTACTTATCGTTTTGTCCTTTCGCTTATCGCTTTGTGATTATATTTGCATCGTCGTTATGTTTGTGTTGTGGCGATATGTTTTCTTTGATGCTTTCTACTATATTTATAGTTGTAAACTTATTACTATCACTTATCATATTACATCACTCTTGGTCGGTTATTTGATACGATAAATTTAAGTATTTAAATGGAAACGTATTCATCCCTTTTACGTTTTTCACATAACTTTTTTTTATTGACCTAATTTATTAGTATGATGGTTTTTATTTTACTTTTTAGAAAAGGATTCTAGCCGGGTAGACCCGAAGAGCCGGAATCGGAATCGGAATCGAAACCGTAAACTATATTTGGTTCGATTCTCGGTTCTTACTTTTGCCAAAATTTGGTTTCCAGATCCACCGGATCCGGTTTCGGTTCCAATCGGTTCCGGACAAACGAGTATACACAAAATAAACCGGTAACGAACTTGTTTCTAAACCTTTATGATTGCAAAGTAACAAATGAGCATACATGTATTCGTTTTACATAGAATTTAGATTGAAGAGCAGTTTATCAAAGAAAAAAAACAATAGCGCCATTGAAAGCAGATTGTGCTCAAATGAATTGTTTATTCTTCCAAAATGTTATTTCTAGAAACATTTGGAATTGATTGAATCTTCAACGCAAAAACCTCCCTAATTTCCAAGTTTTGGACTTTGGTCTATTTTCAATAAATCTAGTTGCATCTGTTAAAACATGTGGTTCCAACGTTTGAAAATTCCATCAAAGCTTCAAAAATCAATAATCGACTTTGACCAATTGAGTAATTGACACTTCAAACATGACCCAAAATGCACGACAGAAATAGGCATATAAATGCTTGTGGATGGAAGGTAAAGATACATCACATCCCAAAACCAAAGAAGCAATTGTTTAAAGATCTATTCACCTCTACACATGGATTACACACGCAAGCTACTATGCTTTCTCTTTGTTGCGGTTTTCATGGCTTCCGTTACAGAGGCCAGAAAACGCAATCCAACCCATATCCAGTTCTACATGCACGATACCCCCGGTGGAGCCAACCCATCTGCAGTCCGTGTTGCAGGGCAACCCATCAATGCCACAGGTTCTAACATGGGAGCTATGTTTGGGTTTGGGTCCATATATGTCATGGACAACGCACTAACTAAAACCCCAGAAGTTAACTCGACCCTTATCGGTCGAGCCCAAGGGCTCTACGCCATGTCCTCCCAGGAAGGTGAGTTTAGCCTCCTTATGACTCTGACCTACAACTTTGTCTCGGGAGTCTACAATGGTAGTTCTCTTAGCATTGTTGGCAGGAACCCTGTGATGAATGAAGTTAGAGAAATGCCCGTGGTTGGAGGTACTGGGGTTTTTAGGCTTGCTCGTGGTTTTGCACTCGCGAAGACACACTCGATGAATCAAGTTGATGCCATTATCGGATACAATGTCACTGTAGTACCTTATTATTAAAAAACATGCAGAACAAGTTGCTTTCAACATTTATAATCATGTATTTTTTTCAGTTTTGGAGGACTGAAGAACAATTTCATCATGTATTCTACCACATTTTGCTGAATTTATTTACATAACGTCGTGTATGTTAATTTTTATTTTTTTAACTAAGTCGTTTATGTTAATTATACTGTATGTTATCAAAAAAATTTGAAAAAAAATAAAAAGTCAATGTTATTGACTTGTATGGTCTGGTCTCCTTGGTATCCTATTTTGTAATATACAGACGGATTGAGTATTAGCTATCAATAACTCCTATGGATGAAAAATTAATTCCATAACTTCTCTCTCATTTTGTACATGTGTGCTTTATAAAAAAAATGGAGTGCTATGTGGTTATCAAATCATACATTACATCTGAGGGATGATTGGCTCTGGAGAAAAAACGCACAAGGGAACAATGGTATATATTATAACTACCCTATGCTCACGAGGACATATATGATTCCCGATAACGAAAGGACGACTTACTTTTCTAGCTGATAAGTATCAAAACAATGATAGTGATGGACAATTAGGAATTAACTCGAAATTGCGAGAATTCAACTAGGACCTATGGAAACAGAATCAAGATCGAAGGAATGAATTCTATTAATCTGTTGTAACTCAACGTTTAACAAGATTACAAGTAGTTGGAATGGAGGGAAAAGCGAGATTTACTGATGCAGGGCATGTTCGAGCTCCGACTCCTCTGGCTTAGCCGTCGGTTCTTCGGTCAACACGTGAAGTCAAGTGTTTAATTATTTTGAAGAGATTGAAGGGGAAAAGACAATTTATAATTGTCATCTATCTTTTTTTAATATTATTATTTTGTTAATAGATATGTTTAGAATTTTAATAATTAATTTGTTTCTTTATTTGATAAGTCAAAGATTTATTGTGACTTCTCTAGTCAGAGATTTGTATTTGACTTTCTCATCAAAGATTGTATTTGACTTCTACCCTATAAATGTAATAGGTTAAGGTGTTGGAAAATCAATAATGATGATGAGGTTTATAAATAAGATGTTTTCTTGAAGTCCCGGTTGGGCAAACCATTGAGGTTTAATCTGAATTTCCTTATTTTCTTTGTTATTTTGTGTTGTTTTCTTTCCATTAAACAACAAACGTTAGGCGCCATCAGTTGGTATTCACGCACAGTTAATCTCAATATGTCGTGAACGGAAGAGTATCATCACCCCACCCGCCAAGGCCGTAGATTCGCCGCCAGAGGCAGACAGGCATGACTATTGTGAACCTCTGCGATGTTCGAGATTAGAAAGACTATCGTCAACGGGTTTTCGTGAACTTGAAATAAATCGTCGAGTAATACTAAAAGACAGTATGGAAGACACATCAACCGACTCAACTGGCGAAGAATAGCAACGAAGGTAGTGAATTCAAAAATATTTTTCACACAGCGTCATCCGCGCCAGCGGGCCCCTCTCCAACGACACCGTCGGCCATCCCCAGCACCACCAAGACTGATCTGATCCGCTCCTTGGGTATTCGCACAGAAATCCATAATTTGAAAGGACGTTTTTATGCCCGAAATGATTTTCTTGACTTTGTATAAGCACCGTGACCCGGGTAATATTTGATCTTCGTGTCACACCTGATCCATATAAAGTAAAACTCGTTTGCTATTCGAAGTTAAAAAAGTGGTGCTTCTTTATATGTGGATCAATGTTGCAAAATCAACGGTACCGTGAAAGGTAAACATCGGGTTAATCGTGGACAGATGAAAGCGCTCATTAAAAAAGTCTTGTTCCCGTGACTCCCGAAGCAAGATTCATATCTGGGAGTTTCACAACCTCAAAATCAGAACCCCTTACGGTAGAGGAATATAGTTTCTGAGTTGAACGTGTTCGTAAATCGTAGTGGCGTAGAGGAAAATGAAGAACAAACTATTGCACGTTTTCTGGGTGGTCTTCGTACTGATATCTCTGATGTTGTTTATTTGCAACAATATTACTCGTTTCATGATGTTTGTAGGTTGGCACTCAAAGTGGAAAACAGCTATTGGCAAAACATAAAAACAATAACCCGTTTTGGCTCTCGTAGCCGTGCACTCGACAATCGTACTACAGCCCTGTTCGGTCAGCCCAATCAAAGCCGAACAGCCAGCCAAATCGGCGTCTCCCAAACTCCAACAACCTCCGTCACTCCGTTGTATAAATGTCAAGGAATAGGTCACTTTAAAGAGGGGATTTTCCAAATATACAAGTCCTCACACTTATTGATGGAAGATGATCCACTTTAAGACACCAGAAGACGAGGCCAGAGACTGCAGTTTTGTTTACCCTGATCGGGGTGACTCCTTGTTACCACGCCGGATGCTTATTCCACTGCTGACCTTGATCAAGATGAGCGATACCATGTGGTCACCGAACTAAAATTTTTCGAACTCAATGCACATCTAAGAGGTAATTGCAGACTGTAAATAATATGGCGAATTGTGAAATATGTGTCTACCACCATGGTTGAAAAATTGGGTCTTCCAATACAGAATCATCTAGACCCATATCAACTTACTTGGCTCAAAAAGGGAAATCTTTTCAAAGTTACTCATCGTTGTCTAGTACACTTTTCCATTGGCAATAAGTATATAGACGAGTTATGGTGTGAGGTTATTCTGATGGACGCATGTCATATTTTGTTAGGGCGTCCATGGTTATACGAACGTCGAGTAAAACATGATGGCTATCGTAACACTTATACATTTAAAAAAGACGACTGTTAATATACACGTTAGCTACCAATAAAAACCCAAAAATGCCACCACCCTATCGCGCGGGTGATATCAAAAACCGACTTTGTGGGGCTTGTAAAGGTTTCTAAACCCACCATCGTTGTCTATGGGGCTATTAATGATCGAAGAAAACCCCGTCACCGCAGCTGCCCCGTTGTTGATGGTTCCGTTGCTCAACGAGTTTAAAGATGTGTTCCCTGAAGAAATTCCAGCCAGGTTACCTATGATACGTGAAATTCAGCATTGTATAGACTTCTTGCCCGGAGCCAGTATACCAAATAAGCCTGCTTATCGGATGAATCCCAAAGAATTTGCAGAATTGTATCGGCAGGTTACCGAACTATTAGAAAAAGGGCTTATTCGGGAAAGCATTATTACCTATTGCGTTACCCGCTTTACTTGTTCCTAAACCAGTGGACATTTCCATGTGGAAATGATAGTAGGAGCGGTTTAAATAAAATTACTATCAATTATCGTTTTCTAATCCCACGTTTTGTATAACATCTTACCACCTTCATGACATGTGTCCTTTTCTAAAATTGAATTACGAAGTGGTTACCATCAGATCCGTATGCGTCCCGGGGACGAGTGGATAACCGCATTTAAAACAAGAGATGGTTTTTAAGAATTGAATAAAGAATTTCTCTCGAAACAGTTTTGTTTCTTGTTCATTCGGTTGGCCGGAGAACAACGCCGTCGATTGTTACTTGGTTGGCCAAGAACGATTGCCATCATTTGGTATCAGAGCCGCTAGGTACGAATGGCCGGACGTGTTCGTCGAAGGGTGGTAATCGTAGAACGCCGCCTGAGGCAACGATCCCGATCCGTGCGACGTGGAAAGCCATTTGGTTACATAGCTCGTAGATTCGCCGACCGAGGCAACGACTCGACTAACCAATGAGGACCATGTGTCGTAGGGAATGAAGACCTCCTTACAAAAGTAAAGGAAATTCAAGACGGATTCCAAAATCAAGCTAACCGTAGAGTCGCCGCCTGAGGCAACGGCCACGTGAGTGAGGATGATGTCACTTCACCTTCAAGATCATCGAATGGTTGGCATGATGGAACGTGATTCTCTAAAGAGAAGCCGTGTTAAAGAAACGAAGGGGGGTTAGAAAGTTTCAGAGTTTGAGACTTGGAAGGATAAAACTCGAGGACGAGTTTTTTCAAGAGGAGGAGAATGATGCAGGGCATGTTCGAGCTCCGACACCCGGCTAGCCGTCGTTCTCTTACGTGTCAACACCTGAAGTCAAGTGTTTAATTAATTTTGAAGAGATTTAGAAGGGAAAATGACAATTTAAAATTGTCAATCAAACTTTTTTAATATTATTATTTTGGTTAAAAGATATGTTAGAGATTTTATAATTAATTTGTTCTGTAGTAAATCAAATTGGTATTTGACTTTCCCTTCTATCCAAAAGGGATTGTATTATGGAATTGGCTCTTAGGTCCCAAAAGATTGGTTTTGTGACTTTCATACCCGTATGAATTTGTATAGGTGTTAGGGGTGGAAAATTACAATAAGATGATGATGTATAATATAAGAGTGGTGGCTCGGGATGTCCACCGGTTACAACACTTGTTGAGTTTGATCGTTTGCGAGAATTCAACTAGGACCTATGGAAACAGAATCAAGATCGAAGGAACAAGATTACAAGTAGTTGGAATGGAGGGAAAAGCGAGATTTACAATAACAAGCTGAAAACTAAAATGATGAATAACAGATATTTAAAGGGAGCTTTTGGCGGGAAAATTAGTTAGGAGTATTTGTGTGAAAGGACACGTGCACCTCACGTGTCCGGATTCAAACCAGACCCGTGCCCCTCACTTGTCACACAAACACCCTCTAATCCAGTTCTTATCAATCCACTCCCCTTAAAAGAGTTCTTGTCCTCAAGAACTCACATCAAAAGCTGGAAAATCTTTAACCAGCCTCTCTAAATCTTCCCAGCTAGCATCTTCAGTTGTACCATTTGACCACTGGACCAATCCATACACCACATACACCACAACTCTATTTCCTTTCCCAGCTATCCTTCTATCTAACAACTTGAGGGGTTGCTTGAGTAAAGTCCCTTCCTTATCACATTGTGGTAGCATGACAGAATCCATAGGTACCAGAGGACCTCTATCCTTCTTCAATTGAGAAATGTGAAAGACATCATGTATTTGAGCTTGTGCAGGCAGTTTCAACTTATAAGCAACTTGTCCCACCTTGGCAATGATTTCAAATGGTCCATAGAACTTCTGAGAGAACTTATGCTGCTTCCCTTGTCTGATGGTCACTTGCCTATGAGGCTGCAGTTTCAAAAACACCATGTCACCTACTTCAAATTGTCTTTCAGTTCTAGACTTGTCTGCTTGTTGTTTCATTCTATTTTGTGATCTTTGTAGGTGAAACTTCAACATCTTAATAACATTTTCTCTGGCCAACAAAGACCTATCAACTGCTTCCACTTTACTTAGCCCTCCTATGTAAGGAACATGAATGGGAGGGGTTTGTCCATAAACCACTTCAAAAGGAGTTGTGTTGATAGAGGTATGGAAGTTGGTATTATACCACAATTCTGCCAATGGTAGCCATTTACTCCATTCCTTTGGGTGTTCACCAGTCATACACCTTAAGTACCCCTCTAAACACCTATTAACCACTTCAGTTTGACCATCTGTTTGTGTATGGTAAGCTGTGGACATAAGCAGCTTGACCTTCAAAACCTTAAAGAGTTCCTTCCAAAAAGCACTTATAAAAACCTTGTCCCTATCTGAGACTATAGATTCAGGAAGCCCATGTAACTTGTATATTGAATCCAGAAACACTTGAGCTATGTATGCTGCAGTAAAAGGGTGTGACAGTCCAATGAAATGGGCATATTTACTAAGCCTGTCCACTACTACCATAATAACATCCTTGCCTTGTGATTTTGGTATACCTTCTATGAAATCCATAAAGATTTGGGACCAAATAGTATTAGGAATAGGTAAAGGTTGTAACAATCCAGGATAAGCACTCAAGTCTGGTTTACATTTCTGACAAACCAAACACTCCCTTACAAACTTCTTAACTTGTTTTCTCATGCCTTTCCAATAAAACAAAGAGCACAGCTTATGAGAAGTTACCTTTACTCCAGAATGGCCACCAATTGTACTCTCATAGAAATATTGTAATAGTTTTGTCTTCAAATTGGCATCTTGTCCAACCATAATCTTGCCCTTCTTTAATAAAGCATCCTTTGTCCATGAGTAGTGTTTCTTTGTAGGTTGTCCTGCTTGTAAGGTTGTGATAATGTCAAGTACTGCAGTATCTGTTGTCCAAATGTCTTTCACTCTTTGCATCAAGTCAGTAGTGATGGAAGATACAAACATGCTTAGTAATTCACTTGCATTTCCTAACTTGGATAAAGCATCAGCTGCACCATTCTCTGACCCCTTTTTATATACCACCTCATAGTCATATCGTATCAATTTAGGCAACCATTTCATCTGGGTAGGTATTGTAATCCTTTGATCCAACAGATACTTTAAACTAAAGTGATCTGTTTTGATTATGAAATGCATATCCAACAAATAGCCCCTCCATCTTTCCAAGGCCATTAAAACAACTAAGAACTCTTTCTCATAGGTGGACAATGCGTGGTGTTTTGGTGAAAGAGTTTTACTTAAGTAAGCAATTGGGTTGCCTTTTTGCTACAGAACTGCTCCTAATCCAACTCCTGAAGCATCTGTTTCAATTATAAAAGGTTCATTGAAATATGGTAATCCCAATACTGGTGCTTCAATCATGGCCCTTTTAAGGTCTTTAAAAGAGTCTTGTGCCTCTAGGCTCCACTTGAATACATTTTTCTTTAACAACTGTGTCAATGGTCTACTCAAGCTAGCAAAACCTTTAATGAACCTTCTATAATAACCAGTTAGACCCAAGAATCCTTTAAGCTGCTTAAGATTGCTTGGTATAGGCCATTCCTGCATTGCTTTGATTTTGTTGGGTTCAGTGGACACTCCTTCAGCTGAAACTATATGTCCTAAGTATTCCACATGGGTTGTCCCAAACACACACTTAGACAGTTTAGCACACAACTATTGTTTTCTCATTTTGTCTAATACCATCTTCAAATAAGAAACATGTTCCTTCATATTGTGACTATACACCAAAGTGTCATCAAAAAAATACCAAAGTGAATTTTCTTATGAAGGTTTTGAATACCTCATTCATCAAAGCTTGGAATGTTGAGGGGGCATTTGTCAAGCTAAAGGGCATCACCAAAAACTCATAGTGCCCCTCATGGGTCTTTAAAGCTGTTTTGGCCACATCCTCATCAAACATCCTTATCTGATGGTACATACCTTAAATTCAACTTGGAGAACACAGTAGCACCATGCAATTCATCAATTAATTCTTCAATGATTGGGATAGGAAACTTGTCCTTAACTGTATGCTTATTCAATTGCCTGTAATCCACACATATTCTCCAGGAGTTATCTTTCTTTTTAACCATCACTATGGGTGACGCAAAAGGACTATTACTTGGTTTGATGACCCCTGCTTCCAATAATTCTTTCACCATAATTTCAATTGCATCTTTTTGTGAGGGTGGATGTCTATAAGGCCTTATGTTTACAAGTTGGGTGCCTTCCATTAATGGAATTCTGTGGTCATAAGATCTCTTTGGTGGTAACTCTTTTGGTACTGCAAACAAATCCTCATATTGATCTATCACCTTTTGCAAGTCCTTATGCACCTTTTAACTTTCAGTGGTGAGGTTTATCAATTATAAGCCAGTGTTTGGGAAAACACTTAGCATCAATAATTCAGCATGTGGTACTCCTACTACTTGTTTCTCTTAGTGTTTCCCATCCATCCACTACAATGTAGTCTTAAGATCCCCTCTTAAAACCATCCTTCTTTTATTGTACCAAAATTCCATCTTCAACTTGCTAAAGTTGCACTTAATGTCCCCTAAAGTAGCTAGCCACTATATTCCCAACACCATTTCACATCCTCCCAAAGGTAGAATCATCATGTCTGTTACAAAAGTGTCACCCTGAAGTTGCCAAACAAAATCCTTACATTCACTATCATTGATTAATTGGCCATATCCTCCCACTGCTACTGCTAATGGGCAAGTTTTAGTCAACTGACAACCTATCTTCTTAGCCACATTGGCATCCAAAAAATTATGAGTGGAATCACAATCAACTAAAATATGTATCTTATGCTTTCCCACTTTCCTAGTTACTGTCATTGTTTGGAAAGTGTTAGAACCATTCAAAGCATTAAGAGAAATTTGAGGTATCTCATTCTGCACAACTGTATCTTCCATTCCTTCCCCTACCTCAAAAAATCCCTCTTCTTCTTTTGGAACAACCATCAATAAATATAGCTGTCCACTACACTTATGCCCTGGAGTGTACTTCTGATCACAATAGAAACATAAGTTCTGAGCCCTTTTCTCTTGATACTCTTTTTGAGTAAGTTGTTTCCTGACTGGTGTAGTCAAAGAAGTGTTTGGCTTAGGCTTCCAACTTGAATTTGAGGCAGGCAAACCCAGTAAAGATGGTTTAGAACTACTACTTTGACCTATTCCACCACTAAACTTACTCCCATAAGAAGTCATTGCTGTCTTATTCTTCTTTTTGACAACTTCTAATGTAGCTTCTTGATAGTTTGTTAGACTATAGGCATGAGCTAGGGTCTTAGGACTGAACATTCTTACTCCCATTTCTATTTCTGCTGGTAGTCCACCAAGATAAAAACTAACAGCATGCTCCTCACTAATATCCACTCTACTAAATAAAGTGTCAAAAGCATCTTGATAATCCTTGGCATTAGTTTGGTACTTAATTTTCCTTATTTTACTTACATGATCATCATAAACAGTACCAAACCATTGAAGTATACCAGTTTTATAGACATTCCAACTAACATTTTCTCCATTTAATATAATAAACTGTTTATGCCATAATAATGTTGTATCAAACAAATGCACCGAGATAAGTTTTACCTTCTGATTCTCAGGGATATCATCAATGGAAAAGAACTGTTCACATCTAAAGATCCACCCCTTTACATCATCCCATGAAAACTTAGGAAATTCTACTTTTGTCATCCTTGTAAACTGGTTCTGGTTTTGATTTCTTCCATTACCACTACCCCCTTGATTCATTGTTACCATTTCTTGCATTGCTCTTGTGACTTGAGCCAATGCTTCTTCCAAAAATCTCAATCTTTCATTAACACCTCCATCTTCATTGTTACTAGTACCAGCAATGGATCTTGTAGCAGGTGCCATGTCTTGATGATTGTATACTATATATTGAAAATTGGTGGTATTGTTAGCAGTTATCCTCTTCCCTTCGTTGGAATAACAGCCTAACAACCTTCAATCCGTGCTTGGCCAACTCAAATCAACCAAAACTGATCATTAGTTAAAAAATAGAGGATTTAACCACTTATGGGCTGTTCTTGTGATCACGATGGATATTTGACACTTGTTCGTGTTTTTGACGGATAATATACAATCTTGATCACTTCACCAGTGTAGCAAACTGATTATCACACAATTAGTGGTCGGAAAATTAAAATTCCCACCGGAAAACCAACTGTTTGACTGACATTGTAACAAACTTTGATAATGGAGGTTAAAATGATAACCGAGTTGCCAGGAAGGAAACTCTGATACCACTTGATAAGTATTAAAACAATGATAGTGATGGACAATTAGGAATTAACTTGAAATTGCCAGAATTCAACTAGGACCTATCGAAACAGAATCAAGATCGAATGAATGAATTCTATTAATCTATTGTAACTGAACGTTTAACAAGATTACATGTAGTTGGAATGGAGGGAAAAGAGAGATTTACAATAACAAGCTAAAAACTAAAATGATGAATAACAGATATTTAAAGGGAGCTTTTGGCGGAAAAATTAGTTAGGAGTATTTGTGTGAAAGGACACGTGCACCTCACGTGTCCGGATTCAAACCAGACCCGTACCCCTCACGTGTCACACAAACACCCTCTAATCCAGTTCTTATCACTAGCATGACAATCAATGTGTGGTTCCCAACTTGAGTTTCAGTCATGTTAACATCTCTGATTCTCTATTATAAAGTCGCGTAGATCTCTTATGAAAGGAAAAATGCTCATTCATGTTTCATAAAATTTTGATACGTTTAATGATGTTTTCTTAAACTTGCTTATGAGAAAAATGTATATTAGTGAAAAATGGAATACTAAGAGCATTGAGTATTGTAATGTCTGGTTGTGCGTTATGCCGACGTGGCGTCGGTTTGCCGGCGTTACCACAACAGACCTTTCCCAGATCCAACGTTGTTGGAGTCTGAGTTGATATATCAACGTGCGTTGGTTTGGAAAAAGAACAGAAAAAATTGAAAATCTAAACCCAACACCCATAAACGGCTGGTTGGGTGTTTTTTTGTGTTTCCTTTTAGGGTTAATGCAATAAATTACCAACGTACTTTCATAAATTTTCCGACCTAGACAAATTGGAATATATACTCCCCTTATCACCATCCAAACTTGTTGATACCACTAAATATAGGAAACGTAATTTTCATAATTTCCATGTCATTAGATAGTTCCACTTGGAATTGACTTTTGTTGACTTTTTTCACCTCAACCATCTTCATCTTCCTCCTCTTACTGTCCATCTTTCATTAAAACCTATAGACACCAATACACACACACCAACAACCCATATTTTATTCACCGTTTAATTCTCTTTAACCCCACTGATGTGTCGTTGTGTAGGTGTTATTTATGTATCAAGTTTTACTATTTATTTTATGCCGACTATACCTAAAAATAACACTTTAATGGGCAGTATACCTGGTCAGATGTAGCTTCGTTGGTAAGTAGGGTGTCCATCACTAAGAGCGAGAGCGTTAATATCTAATCTATCAGTATTTTAGTTATCTAAGTTAAACCTAAAACTAATGCAAAAGGGGGGTTTTAGCCTGAGAGACTGGCACGAGGTTTAGTTATCTAACTTAAGGTTTTGATGACAAGTAAAGCAATAAACACACACAAGAAGACAAACAAACGATAGAGAAGCGGTCGAGAACTAATGTAAGGAAAACATATCAACCATGAATAATCCGATAAAACGCAAGTTTGTTTATTTAGTGCAATGATTGTCTTATCTCGAAGGGGCATATCACTCCTAGACTTAGGCGGTACTTCTTCCTAAGATCTAGACATGTTAATCCTGTCACAATTAGACACATCCGCATAAATCAAGCATTTGTTGATTATAATCTATCTTAGGATATTAATAATGGTGCTCTTACTAAACCCTAGCTCGTGGAGACTTTACCCACTTACTGCTTAACGGCTCTTTATATACTAGCAGTCCACTGTCCGAGTCCTTGCCAATTGATTAGAACGTACTCGTTGGTACCAAGGTCACCTTATGGCTCAACTAAGCTCAC
>BQNB010020030.1:0-37185 GCA_026074375.1 Tanacetum coccineum | reverse complement strand
ATTATTGAATGACATTTCTAACGCCGTAAATATTATCGATGCCAGAAGACATGTCATGAAAAACATATTTTTGGTATTTTGTTTTTGAAAAGTTTTTTTTTTTAAAATGAAAATCTTTTTGTGTTTTTCTAGTTTTATATATTTACAAATGATACATGAAGAGATACCACCATAACTCTTCAGTTTCGTCTGCCAGTTTTTTTAGCGTTTCCGGAGACATGATTTGCATTCCAACCTTTTTCATGAGAAATTCAAGTATTCTTGTCCTAACGGTTTGGAAAAGATATTTGCCAGCTGAAATTCTGTACCGACGAAGTAAAGCTCAACCACTCCATTTTTCTTTTGCTCCTTGATTTGCCTTGTTTTTCAGAACACCTCCCAGTTCATCTAATTTCACCTTATAAATCCACTTCAAGGTAAAAATCATCACTTGATCTGGACGAGGTACTAGCTTCCAAATCTCCAAATGTTCAAACTCATAGAGCTCTTCATGGCATCAATCCAACAGGATTTGGTTAATGCATCTTTATAACTTTTGTGTTCACTTGAAGAGAGGAGAGCATCATAGTAGCAGAACAGGGCTTCGGTTTGTAGTTGGAGTCTTGTGGATACCGGTCTGGAAGGATCACCAATAATCTTGTCAAGCGGATGATCCTTGGTCTATTTTTTGATGTGCTCTTGTGGTTGATTTACTGAATGCGCGTAGGTTGGGATAACAATTCGGGAAAAGGATTCTTCAGAACTACGTTCTGGAATTGGAAGACCAAATTACAGATCATTATCTATGTGTGCAACTTCAATACCATGATCATCTTCTTCAACACTAGTAGGAATAACATGAGATTGTTCTTCTTGAGTGGTTTGTGAGGTACTTGTAGAAGGTGTATCTTGATCAATTCTCGTTGATGAAGGTGTACCGGTTGAAACAACAGGTTCTTGAACAACAGCTACAAGAACATGTTGAACAACACTTGGTGAAGGATTAAAGTACTCATAAATCATAGGGCAAAATAACGAATCCCAGTTATTCTTTGTTGGTGGAACATTAGGTGTTAGAGAAGGAGGTTGTGGTACGAGTCCTAAACTGATAATTCTATGAGTCAAAAGTTGAGGACCGGGTCTTGAACTGATGTGTGCAGGAGCCGTATGACCATTTTTCAAACATCAATCAACATGTAGTTAATTCACACTTCTCCCCCTCAAAAATTGCATATGAGGTTGCCATTTTTGATTGAACAAGTGAATAACAATACAATCTAAGGTACGTTGGTCCACTTGATAACAGAACAAGCATAGAAAAAGCATGAATCATGTTGATAAGAATGGTCAAACACAAGAAGATTTCTCTTCTTCTGAAGATAAAGCGCACTGAACCGTACACCTTTCTTTTCTTTGAGCAGCGGGGCCTGAAGTGTTGTCTACAGACGCCATATGTCGTTGAAGAGCGAGACCTGAACTGATGTGAACAGACGTCATTTTTCATGTGCATCAGATTTGAATCCCTTGAACCACTAGTGTATGAGATCTCAGTCTTTTTGGCAACCAAACTTTGAGTCTTTCCTTTTTAGGGTTACAAGATATACTTGCACTTAAGTTAAGAGTATCTTCACTGACATTAAGAGTTTAATCGCATTCATATGGGTTAGAGATATCATCATTTGAACCATTTGGAGGTTCACTGTCAACTTTGGTTGTGTTATTTTAAACATCTTTCCAGTAGGTATCCACCTAAGACCAGCAGTCTTGAAAATTCTACCTGTCGGTTTCCACCTAAGACAAGATCTAGGAGTGTTTGGTTTCTCATGCACAGCGGAAGACTTATTGAGAGAAAACCTTTCTCCTATAGCAATCTGCCTACCAGGTTTCTGAGTATGACTCTTTGGTTCTACGGGTTTGTTGTTGTTTCTAGTCTTAGGGGATTGAACCTTAGCACGAGAATTCACCTCTTTTGGAGCAGGAGAAACTGGTCTTTCAATACGAGGGGGTTCCAGGTATTCATCGAACATTGGTTGGAATAAAATCTCCAGATCTTTATTTGTGGGAGGTACATAAGGAGCTGCAGGAATCAGATTTGGTATGAGCCCTGAACTTATCTGTCCAGGCGTTAGAAAAGTAGGAGCAGATCCTGTAGTGAGTTGCACAGGAGCCATATTACCATTAGCAGTGTTTTGTAGACTAGTAGTATGCATCACACTAGGTCTTGAATTCCTATTTCTTTCTTGTGTCTTTTTCCTAGCTTCCTCTAGATAGTGATTATGAGCCATAACACTTGAACCATACGGTTCTTCTTGACTATTCCTAGATGAGCCAGGTGCAATCACGTGATAAGGTTTTGCAAGGACATATTCTCAAACTTTAGGCAAATAATGAGGAGTGACTGGTTTTGACAAAACGTTAATCACATCAACTTGGGAGGCAAACCGTGGTTTTGAAAAGTTAGGTCGTTCAGATTTAAACGCATTTGGTTGTCTAACAACTGATTGGTTTCTGGGTGGTTGTAAAACCGGTTTCCCCAAGATTGATGGTTTTGCAAACTTAGTATCCACGCTATTTCCTTTTAACTTTCGTAATTCGTTTTTCAATGCTACATTCGCAAAAACCTTTTCCTGAATCTGAGCTTTTAAATCAGCATTTTCAACAGTCTTACTATTTACTTGAGCAATCAGTGAGTCATTATGATCTTTCGTCTGAATTCGTGTCTTTTTGATAGAATCATAAAGATCTTTGTAAGTCTGTGTTAAATGCTCATTTTCCTTATTTATCTTCTCATTCTCTGCAAGTAATTTAGCCACACTACTTTCTAGTTCAATGTTTATTGTTTTCAAAACATCAATGTCATGTTTAACCTTGGGTTCATTACTTGCTTCCTTCACACTTTTAATTTGATTCTTCAAGTTGCAAATTAGTGTGGTTTTGGCCTGTAGCTGAGCTTTCAAATCATTGATCTCAAAAAATTCACGAAACTCAGGAGACTCCTGATTCTTACATGGTTTGTTACTTTGAAAACTTTCTTCCTTTTGTTGCATTGATATTTCAAGTGAAATACAATGTTTTTCAAGTTGTAAAAATCTGTTTGAAAGTTCATTATAAACTTCTTTTTCAACCATGTCATTCGTTTTGAGAAACTCAGCCTTAAGCAAAGGACTTTTTACTTGATCATGTTCAGCATCCTGGTCAATCTCTCCTCCCCTATGACACATATTTGTTGAATCAGGAGTGGTATTGCTATCAACCTTTTCCAACAGATATGTGTCATAACTTGGTTCAGATTGATTAGTATGCTGTTGTACATTAGCAAGGACATTATGTTGAGTAGTCAAATGTACCTCAGCAGATGGCACTTGGTCATTTACTGGTCTGATATCTGCATCCACAACATGTGTGATATAAGTCCCTGAACTGCTGCTTGTAATATGCTCATCTGACTTTGTCCCACTGCATTCTGTAACAACTAAACTAGCATCCAATGCTTTACTCGAAACAACCTTACTCTCTCTTGACTGCATCTGTCTTTCCTTCATCCTTCTATCATACTGTCTTTTATGATGTGTTCTTTCAGCAACAGACTTCTTAACATTAGCCATGTGTAGGAGTAGTGTTTCTCTAAACTGTTTAACTTGGATTCCAGTGTATTCAGCAAAAAGCTTCTCTGTCATTTCACTGTCATAATCCAAGAAGTGCTGCCAATCGATGAACTTCTGAAACTGATTGTTGAGCACCCAAAATGCAGCCATGGATTTATCTTCTTGGAATTCATCTTTGTCAAGCTGATTTTGTAATTGATCTATGTTAAGGAACATCGTACTTGTGAAAGTCTCATTATCTTAACCAAAGAGTGTTATGAATGCACGTTCAGATACTCTCCTGGATTTTGATTCATCATATGAAAGAACCTGTAGAAATGAATGAAGTAACCGAAAAGATGTCATGCAACTTTCCTTTGCATTGACTTTCATTTGTTGCAACTGATGCAACTCTCTCTCTCTCTCTCTTGTGAATTCGAATTCAATGATTCCATTGAAGTTTGATATGTGAAATGAAATTAAGGATCTAAAGTAGATTAAGTGATTGATGATGTGGTTAAATGAATGAAATTATACTTCACGGGATTTTATAAATCTATGATTTAAACCGAGAAAAGAATAAACTTTTACGGGATTTTACAAAATCAAGAAGAAACCGTGAAATGATAATTGTTATGGATCATTTTTGGTGAAATCGTTGTCGATGAATCGGTGTTGTTGTGAGAGTACTTTGTTTGTTTGATGAGTTAACAAAGGACAAACGATGAAATTATGAAGTCGTTAAGGGTTCTTTGTTGCCAATGTTAACTTTTTGTTAAAGATATAACAAACAAGGACTAACGATGAAAACTATTATTAAACTAAAGGTTTAACTAAAATATTTGAGAAAACAAAGACTAGAAATAGTAGGAATTTGAAAAAGGAAGGTAAAAGATGAAAAAAAATTAAACTTAAAAACTAATATTAAAAAAGAATTGAAAGTAAAAGGTTAAAAGTGAAAGAGTTGAAAGGACAAAGGGCTAAAAGTAAAACTTTGAAAACCAAAAAGTTAAAAGTGAAAACAGTTATGAAGTGCAGGGGCCAAAGTTGCAAATTTTGAAATATAATAAATAAGAACCACGTTTCCCTCTTAATATGTTTCTTCTTCGATTTGAATTTGTTAACTATGGACCGATTCTATTTTACTTCTCGCGGAATGCTACGGTTGTCGTCGGTGAAAACCGAATATACTACGTTGATCGAAACGAGTTCACGAGCGCAACGGTATAGGTAAGAAGTCCCGTAGTAAACCGACGTCGAAACCTGAAAAACCCAAAATCACTCTAAACTTAATCGTTTAACCTTTAATCTGTTACACTGCTTACTCTTAATGCATATTTCTTAGAATCAAGAAAATTTAGGCAGAGTTTCATTTTGGTAAATGACACAAACCGCAAAGCTTTGTTCCCCTGTCAAACACAAATCGCAAGACACAAAACGCAAGATACAAACCGCAAGAGACAAAGCGCAATTAGATAAACCGCAAGATTTGTAGAAATTTGGGCAGCGTGACAACTCGCAAGTTCATAAGAAATGGTCTTCTTTGTACCTGTTTATCAAACCGCAGCCACAAGTCGCAAGCCCAACACACTACAAAATAAAATGGTAAAACGCAGGTCTTTTGGGACCACACGACAAGTCGCAACTAGTACTTTCAATTCATGTCTTTTTGCATAACAAACAAACTGTCCTTGTGTCCTTTATGCTAAAAACATGGATCTGTGTTCCCTTGTCATGTTCAAACCGTGGACCACAAAACTAATAAGCCAACCCAGAATAAGCTCGAAATAATCTCTTTACACCACAATCAATCTCGAAAATCATTAAAAAGTAAGCTACTTATGACCGTTTTGAAAGAATATGGCTTTTTGTTTGAAACACAAGTAAAACCTTGCAAAAAAAAGAGACTAAACCGTGTCTTATAAGCGGAAAATAAGCATGTTGTATAACTCAAATAAGCCCAGAAAAAGCTTCAAAATATGCTTTGTTTTAACCCGTCATAAGCCACGATATGAACTAACACAAAATATATGATATCAGATAGTAATGAAAGACTTTACTTTTTGTTTTTGATTTGTGAAAACAAACTACTAGCCCAATAAGTTTAACAGCCCAACATGTTAATTGCTTTTCCTGTGTCAAATTTTGATTTGTGAATAGTAAGATATAGAAAAGAAATGACCATATTTAGACGTTTAGGAAATAAGCTAGACAATAAGCAAAATAAGCCGAATCCTATTAAGTCAAAAATAAGCAAACGAATAAGCTTAAACAACACAATCACTCTTCTAAACACCTTTTAATATTGAAACAATGAACTTTATAAAAATCAAAACATATTAAAAGGACAAAAAAAGTTTTATGGATATATGAGCCTTTTAGAAGTTGGGTATAAACTCAATATTCATAAACTGATAGGACCAATCGTTGGCTATTAAAGAAGAAAGAAAAAAATAAGATACACTAACAAGGCACATGGCCCAATTTTGCTAGAAGTATGAAAAAGGTTTGAACTTTAAATCAAATAAGCAAAATAAAACAAATAAGACGATCCTAATAAGCTATAAATAAGCCGTATAAACCACACACACAAAACACTTAACCCACCTCATGGCTCTGATACCAATTGTAGGAACTTAGAATTCACATAAATATGAACTAGAGAAAGAGAGATGGTTGGGAGAAAACTAGAGAAAACACACTAAATTGTGTGTGTAAAATGATTCAACCAACACCCTCTCCATGTGTGGAGAGGGTTTAAATATGTCTTATAAAACGCCCCTAAAATGGGCTTTGGTGTGGGCTTACAGTCGGTAAAGACCCGACCCAACACCATAAATCATACGATAACTAACAAAACTACGAGCCACGCTAAACATAAAAATACACGAGGTGACCGAGTCTTTTTCTTAAACCTAAAAATTATTGTAGGAACTTAGAATTCACACAAATATGAACTAGAGATAGAAAGTTAGAGAGAGAGAGAGATGGTTGGGAGAAACTAGAGAAAAACATACTAAATTGTGTGTGTAAAATGATTCAACCAACACCCTCTTCATGTGTGGAGAGGGTTTAAATATGTCTTACAAAATGCCCCTAAAATGGGCTATGTTGTGGGCTTACAGTGGGTAAAGACCCGGCCCAACACCATAAATCATACGATAACTAACAAAACTACGAGCCACGCTAAACATAAAAATACACGAGGTGACCGAGTCTTTTTCTTAAACCAAACAGTTATATTGGATCTTTTGCTCTTGAAATTTGGTAAAGAAACATGTTTCCATCTTTTTATAATATGAATTTTAGATCTATTCTACTTGTTAAATGTGTTGCTATTATGATTGTTGAGTAGGTTAACATGTTTGGTTAGGAACTATTTGGATATAATGGATCAACTTGACTATTTTGAGTGAACTTTTTGATATGAAAAATATGACTTAATGTTCTTGGACATGAACCTTAAACTTCATTTGATCACCATATCATTACGATAAAGGTCGAAAGACTCCGATTAAATGGGTGATTTTCTGAGTTGTTTGTCTATGACCAACAGACCTTGAGCCTTGTGAAAGTTGGCTAAGGAAAGGAAAATTAACCCAAGTACAAAAAAGGTTTTACGCAAACACATGTCTAACGAACTTGGTTTTAGCAACTATAGTACAACCATACATCAAACAGGATTACACTTAAAGCATTTTCATAATTAAAAATAAAGGCCGAAAGGGTTTTGCATTATAAACAATAGACAATCTTTTTAAGCAACTAAACACTCTTAAATCGATTATAACTACATCCGTGAATCATTCCTCTATTCAAGTTTATCTATTATATTTTTTGTTCCTTGACCAAACATCTCTTTAAATTGAATTAAACCATTATCTTTAGAACCGTGACAATCTATAAGATAATCCTTTTTCATGATATTATCGACTTTATCTTGGAATTACCAATCGCCCGTGGAACGACCTGACTTACCTACAATACTCTATTACAAACGAGGGTTAATAACTTTTCCCGGTGTTTCCATATAATTGTTCGGTATTTTCAGTCTTATAAATTTAAAGCTTTCGAAACACATCAAAGTTTTTGGCGCCGCTGCCAGGGATTGAAAACATTTTTCGATAAAGTCATTTTTAATATTACAACCTAAATTTTAAAAATCGTCGTACCGTTTTTTTTTGGCAAACTTAAAACCTATTTTTATTGTTACATATGCTTCAAACAGTGCGCGCCACTTACCCAAAGTTCGCCGCACTTTGAGTGATAATTGAGAAAAGAAGTTGGAATTAAAGTAACTTGATCATATAAAAAATCAAGAACCCCATAAACTGTAATTTAATTTCAAGAACTTTGATGTGTTTCAAAAGCTTTAAATTTATAAAGACTATTGAAATACCAGACCAATTATACAGGAAACCACACTGGTAAAAGTATAACCCACGTATGCAGTAAAATCTATTTAGGTAAGACCAGTCGTCTCACAAGGATTAGAGATGTGTTTGAATAATCAAAAGAAAATAGACTTTAACAATTTTGAAAAATTACTTTTAGTTATATCATAGATATTAAAGATGACTACTTCGATAGTTGAGAAAAATATATAAGTGTTGAAATGAATTGACCTAAGATAAGGACTTTAATTTTTTTTACAATTCTCGACAGAAAACGATTTTTTATAACTAACTAACTTGATAACTTAAGACTTATATTTAGTTAACTAGACCAAATGTGTCACTCAAATAATCCATTATTATTATATCAAAACATATTTTTTTTATCAAAATTAACGAAAGTGATTCTCAGCCACAGACGTTAAAGAACCAAAACAAATCTTTAAACCACATAGAGACAGTAGGATCTTTCGACCTATACCGATATGATTATATAATCTAAGTTGATAAGCAAAAATAGATAAGATAAGATATAACAGGTTTGCAACATAAGCTTAAGATTAAAGCGATCAAGATCATACCAAACACTTATTCATTATCGTAACTTCACCGAGTAGTCATGAGAGATTTAGCCTCTCATGGCTAAGGAGTTCATAACAAGAGTACACTTTACATAAACTTCCATTATTTCAACAACTAGGTAAGAAAACTTCTTCGTTATCATGATCATTAGAATCTTTTTTCTTCAAATAAAAGTGTTCTTGGTGTTTTTGGTGAAGAAGGAGGGAAAGTTATGTGTGTGTTAAAATGGGATAGAAAGTGAGGAAATGATTGTGAGGATAATGGCCCTTGAGGAGAAAATCTCGTCCTCAATTTTATAGGGCAAATGGGTGGCAAAGTGCGGCGCACTTAGGAAAAATGCGGCGAACTTTGGGAGTAATGCGATAGCATTAATGATGACTTTATAGAAGTGCAACGCACTTACAAATAAGTGCGAACGAGTTTTGGAATTATGTATTTCAATTAATTGACTTTAATTCTTCTACTTTAGGAAAATGTGCGGGCGGTTTTGGTTTCTGAGAAAGTCGCGGCGCACAATGGTTAAAGCAAGTACGGCGGACATTCTAAAAAAAAATTTCTGAACATTGGCTAGAAATCATTTCTTATTAGTCTCCCACAGTGTATAGATTCATGACTTGGTCCTCTAGAGTCTTCAAGTGAAACCTATACAGCAAATCAACTTAGATTAAGTACAAAAGTTCAACGAAAATGATAAGAATCAATAAACCCCATAAAATAACGCCATATATAACATGTATAATTTTGAGCGTTATCAAATCCCTCCACACTTAGCTATTGTTTGCCCTCAAGCAATGGAAGCCAAAAAAATAAAATCAATTTTCATGACGGTGGAGAAAATTTTGGATTTTTAAGAGATTTCATATTAGATAACTTTTCAGGCTATAGACAATAACATAAGCACCCCACATAGGGATAGTGATTTGATTTAAATACAACTCAGCCACTCAGATGGAGAAGGGTTTAAATATGTTTTGTGAAGAACAACTTAATTATTCACAGACATAATCTAGACAACTACCATAAGCTTGTACTAACACATAAACATGACCGAAGGGCGGAACTTGGGGTACTAAGAGGATCCAATCTTCATGCCGCCAACAAAAAGCCTTATTTCTTTTGAACTATTATAAACACATATGAAGAACTTTTCTTGTTTTTTGTTTTATTTTTTATGTTTACAACTAAGGCTAGCATAGACTTTCTTCAATCAACTTTCAGAAATTTTCACAACATAGCATTATAAGTAGCGCTTGCGAGAGTCATAACTTTGCGAGATACATTTTCATGTGATAGGGCCTTCGGTCTAATAAATATGATTTAAGCATAAGCTCTAAGCTTCTAAATTACCGCTTCTCAAATATATAATTTTCACCAATGCCCAATGTTCCAGAAAAAGGTGACAAAGACCAGTACTAACACATCTGTAACGACGGAATAGACACATATGACTGCAATCGAACCTTAACTCGAACAAGCTAAAGGTATCAATTATCTTAGGTACCAAAGGTGGATACCCGAATATTTTTAAGGCTTAGATTTCTCACAATTTAGTGGACTGGGGTGTGCTAGCTATAATGTCAATCCGGTTGGACTTGCCTTACTAAGAGCATTTTTTAATTTCAAAACATATAATAAAAATATTAGTTTAGAAAAATTTTTAATAGGGCAAACATAGAGGATATGAATTAAATTTTCCTATTTGCTCCCCACCACACAATTGAACTGATAATAAGATAAAATAGGGAAAATAAAAGGTAAAACGGGTACTTCCCGGGCTAGAGAAATTCATAAGCTGTAACTAATCTTGACAATGAACGTCGTAATTTTTCCACATTATTTAAGCTAGAGTACCTCTTAAAGAAAACAAAAAACACACAAATATAAAAGTATTTTTTGTTGTATTTTAAAAAAAATAATAGAAATATTAGTAGAAGAATGGAGGAGGACTCCTCCACACTTAGGAGTGAAAGCACGGTTCCTCCCCGAGAATGCTAATTTTTAAGAAGTCCGTTAGCTAGACTCGTATTCGGGGTCATTTTGTTTGGGAAAAAGGAGTGATGCTTCCTTGGGTCATTATCGTCCCTTTGGTATATAGTTTAAGTCGATGGCCATTAACTATGAACGTCTTTCCATCATTTCCATAAAGTTTAACATATCCGGCTAAGATATTGAAGTTTTCACTACATAAGGTCCCAACCATCGAGATCTAAGTTTCGGTTGTTTAAATTTGTACTTTGAGTGAAAAAGTAGGACTTTATTTCCTTGCTTGAATTCCTTTCTCATTCGTAATTTTCTGTCATGACAGACTTTGGTTCTTTCCTTGTATAGACGAGAGTTTTCATATGCTTGGTATCTAAGTTCGTCTAACTCGTGCAATTGGAACATTCTTTTCTCACCAGCAGCGATTAAATATGGGTTGCAATTCTTCAGTGCCTAGTATGCACGGTGTTGGATTTCAAATGGTAAATGGCAGTTCTTTCCATATATTAGTTTTTGGCGCCGCTGCCAGGGATTTCTTAGCTGTTCTGTAGTCAAACTCTAGAAAATCTCTTTAACTCTCCATCTTTTTTAAATCGCCGTACAGTTTTCTGGCAAATTGACCCGAATAAATTCTTCTTTGGATGCATACACATGCTTCCAATTTTAAACTTGTTGAACCATTACTTGAACCTGAACGTACTCTGAATCGAAGTCATCATCGACGAAACAGAAGAGTTCCATTCGATCAAAGAAACAATCCACCTAAAAACCCAAGAATGTCTAATCCCGCAATTCTCACATCAACCAAAGTTCGTTCACTTTCTAGTTACTCCTTGAAAAATTTACCCAATGGATGATGAACCCATGTGAGGCTGCATGACCGTGTTTTTTGCTCTTACTCTTGGTTCCCGTCAATCACTATTCTTGAAATCCTACGAAATTTTATTTAGCCCTTTTTTATCAAAGGTAACCATTTGACCCTTGTCAAAGGAAACCAATTTGATGGAAGAACCAAAACCGATCCTCATAAATACATTCACGAATTCCTCAGAATCTGTGATATGTTTAAATACAGAGATACCGAAAATGAAGCCGTCCGCCTAAATATATGTTTCCGCCTATCCCCTTTATTGGAAAAAGGAAGCACAAAAACATGGTGTGGATAACTCAACAAGGCATTATCAAAACAATGAGATGACCTCCGAACCACATTCATTAGCCGATTTCTTCCCCCCACTCTTTTCGACCGAACTCCTAGGAGAAATTCTGACTTTCTCTCACACTAGAATGAATCTCTAACCAACGCTTGGCTTCGTGATGAAGAAAATCTCCGACACTGGTCATGGTCCACAATCTGTCCAAAGGCAACATTATCCAAAATCTTCCATATCATTGGTCTAAGCGAAATAACTCAAGAAAGATTTGGAAATGCCGCACTGGAGATATTTCCCTTCTAAAACAAACCCAATCAGGCTTATCAGCTTTGAAAGAACAAGGTCTTACTAAATCTCGATATTGGTGCTAAAATAAAAAAACCAAATCATCTCTTAAGAAAACTGTTGCTTTCGTTGATGAAGGCAGCAGTAATTCTAATACTGACAGAATTATGGCCTGAATGGATGCCATGACCCTGAAAATGGATGCTCAGTATAAAGAACTCCAAACCCATGCTAAAAAAACAAAACTCGATCTTGATGAAGATGATATACCTATGTCCCGTGAGGAGGAAGCTATATTCATGCAAACTTTTTGTAAGACTCGTTTTTATAATGATTACCGGGACCGAGACTCAAATAGCAATAATTGGGGTTCAAACGAACGAAGTAGTTACAATCGAGACAACTACCGATCCAATACTGATGATAAACCATACGATCTTCAAAAACAATTCAATGATTTCATGAAATCTCAGCAATTGACCAACGCTTTCGTCAAAGAAACGTTTATAGATCTTAAAACTCAACTGGAAACCGTAGCCAAAAATCATCAAGCTTCAATTCAAAATCTTGAAACCAAGTTCGACACACTTGCTAACAAGCAATCTGGTCGACCCTCTGGATCTCTTCCTAGTAACACTCAACCAAAACTAAAAGGACACAATTCCAAAACCTACCAACCATCACAAACTCGCAATGAGCATGTGAATGTTGTATTCACAAGAAGTGGTAAATCCTACAACCCACCAGTGAACTCAAATGATCAACAAACTAATTCTGAAAACCCTATCAATTTCAAGATTTGTTGTTCTGTAGTCAAACCCTATCAATTTCAAGAGGAAAATACCTCATGAAAATATCGTTTTTCAAGATTTGCCATTGTGTTTAGCAAAGGTTAACTAAACTCATTTGATATTAAGGGTATGTAGTTTCTTGTCTTTTAATGATCTAGACCGGTAGCTCGAGGCATTGTTACCTAGAAGTTCATGAACAAGCCCATATATTAATCATTTATACTTGTTTTTATGTTTTGAGTTAGTGCCTAGTGTGTGCCTATATGCAACAAATGTAGAGTAACGATTAACTCGACCTAAATATAAAATCCTAAGAGTTAACCTAAACGCTCCTTAATTTGATTTTTCTCATCCAAACAAGTCGAAAAATACATATGAGTTATGTATTTAGAAATTTGTTCATAAGATCATTGTGCATGTGTTTGAAAACATTTTTGGGTTGAATTAACAATGCATAACAACGATTTTATTTTGTTTCTAACGTGAGTGATTTGAAAAGTGATTTGAAAATAAAATTGGGGTTTTGGTTCAAAATCAAATTTTCAACAAATTCATTAATGTATGCAAATCTTATATCTACGGGAAGCATATTAGTTATACATATTTCGCTATTAGTCTTAAATTGTAAAAAATTGAAAGAAAACTAACGAAAATCCCTAATTTCAATTTGTTGGTGTTCATCAGTAAACCCCTAACTCAATTGAAAGAAAATAGATGAAATGACTTACAATTGATGAAATTTGTAGATATTAGATTGATTATTTAGTGTTGATTTAATCTTCAATAGATGTTTAATGGTTGATTTGATTTGGTGGTTTTGAGTCCTTGCTCGTCGAGAGCACAAGGCAGGTAAGGGGTGTTTGTTTTCCTGTTTTGAAAATTTTTGTTTAAGTGTCCCATTTTGTGACTTTCTGGTGGCGGTCCCATATTTATTGGCGGTCCCAAATATATTGGGGGGCCGCCTCTCAACAAGGGTTTTTGAACTTGGTTTTTTGACAAAAATTTTAACAAAGAGAGTACATATAATTTTGCATTCGCGAATTAAATATGCTTAAATACTTACGATGAAGTATTTAAGTTGTCACGATACGGAATGGAACACGGACTAGAATGGAGACGAAGAAAGAGAACGGACTAAGATGATTTATGAATGTGTTTCCATCATTCCTAAACCAAGACGTAGTAGTTAACATTCACAGTTTAATGGTTTTGTAAGAATGTCGGCGATGTGTAGTCGACGGACGTCACTTTTTTGATTGAATATGTCCTTCCTGGACATTAATCACGAAGAAATGAGACGTATATAGATGTGTTTGGTACGAGAAGTTGCATTGGGTTTCTTTGCCTAAGGTCAATCGCGCCTTTGTTGTCGCACATAAAGGGAACGCGTCGAGTCTCCATCGTAGTCATGAGAGCTTTATTCATCCATATGCTTGTGAAACCATCCTTTCCTTCCGGCGCTTACGTATTCCTTCTTCGGTAGTGGATAAAGCAAGAGCGTTTTTTCTACGAAACCAAGATATCAAACAACATCCCACAATGTAGACAAATAGTTGCTAGTGATCTTTCGTCCACATAATCTCCCCATGATCAAGAGTTTGCATATAGCTACGGTTTTCATTCCGGACCCCTTAGGATAACCAAAAACTAAGTGCGTAGCCTTTAAGTATCGGAAGATACTCTTAACGCGCTTCAAGATGAGAGGTTATGGGAGCCTCTTGAAAGCGGCACAGAGGCAGACATTACTCGTGCCGTTAAGATATGAAAATAAACTATCTTCATGCCTCAATACTTGAAACTATCTACCGACTCACACTCTTTCATCTTTCGTGAAGTTTAGTATCGAGGACAATGGGGTTTTTCATGTTTAGACCTCTTTTAGACCAAGTTTCTAAGCATTTCTTCAATATACTTAGATTGATTAAAGAAAAAACCATCTCCCATTTTTGTTTATTTGTAATCCAAGGAAGAAGTTAAGTTCACCCATCATGCTCATCTTGAACTCGTCATGCATAGTTTTAGCAAAGTCATCACAAATGTTCTTGACAAGTCGAAACGAATATAATGTCATCGACATATATTTTTAACAATGATGAGATTTGAACTTTTTCTTCTAGTAAAAAAAAGTATATCACCATTCTCGATATTATATTTCATGTTTAATAAGGAAAACTTTTAATCTATCATACCAAGTTTTGTGTGCTTGTTTAAGATCATATAAAGCTTTCTTTAATTTATAAACATGATCCGTGTTAGAAATAAAGAAATGTTCTACTTGTAAGCACTATTATAAAGTGCAGGGACTAAATATGTTAAGTAAGGAAAGTTTAGTCATCAAGCTAACCAAGGGCTATAAATAGTAATTTATGCCATGGTTAATGTTAACAAACTCATTGACTCAAAAGCAAGTAGGTAATTCTCTCACTAAATCACACACACTAATTACACCTTGATCTTCACACACTAATCATCAATCAAGATCCTATTGTTAATATGTGGTATCAAGAGCCAATGATTGCGGATTAGTGCTTATTTTTTAATGTTTGATTGTTTTGTGAGATGGAGATATTTGCTTTCGTTGCTTAATTGAGCTATGGATTTCGGCCTATATTACTTTTGGCATATCATTTATCTTATATTTTTGTTTTTTTTTTTTTGTCACATATACTATTTCTATAACATCTAATTTTATTTTACGTTTCATTATTTGTGGGCTGCTAATAAACCGTACATAAAAAAAAAAACTATTTTAGCAAAAATTTTTGTCTACTCCATCTTTAATTATTTAGTTTTTTTTGTTGTTTTTGTTTTCGTCTCTTCTTCTTTCAATTTGTGATTACACAGCATATTCTAGCTCAAAACCTTGTTTTTTTAAAAGTTTTTTCTTTCTTTTCTTTCGTGGATTTATATTATTGGTTCAAAGAAGCTTATTTCCGAGCTTGATTTTTTGAACGCTTATCCTGTGGTTCCAACGGTTGAAGACAAAAAGAAGAACAAGATCCAAGGTTTTAGGAAACGTGACGAAAGAGGACCACCGAACGAGTTCTCACAAAAGCCGAACGAGATCATATAAACAACAACCGAACCAGTTGATATCATCAACAACCGAACGAGTAACAATCCAAAGATCACCGAACGAGTAACCCATTAGTTACAACCGAACGAGTGTGAACCATTGACAACCGATCGAGTACCAAGCTTCAAGCACCGAACGAGTGTATTCAAGGCCTGGACCGAACGAGCAAGTACCATTCAACCACCAACACCAAGTTTTTACACCTCTATAACCGAACGAGTTCGGTTTTACGGTTTCGAGATACGTTAAACGACGGGACTTAAGACTTTTATCATCGTGTTCGTGTCGTCGTTTCGATCATCGTGGTATATTCACTTCTCACCGACGATAACCGAACGACTTTAAAAGATCAAATTTTCTAATCGTTCCATTTTTTTTATAATCTTTCAAACGAAAAGAAAAAAAAAGGTGGGAAAATTTTGCTTAAATTACAAGGATTCACAAATTGCACATGCGCCCTTGTGTTTTCCAAGACCAATTCCCATTATTCCCTTGTTGCATAATTTAATACTCTTTGTTGACAGGTAGGTTTCACATTCAGTCTTAGATGAAACTTAGTGCTCTAAAATGAACGTTCTTGCACGTATGTCCTTACTTGAGTTTTAATCAACCGTTACTCACGCAAGATGAAGGTTTGTATACCGAATGATGATAATTGGCCGAAAAATAAAAAAAAATAATTATAACATGAAAAAATAGATAACATTTTGTGTTCATATTTTTTTTTAGTGATAATTTTTTTTTTAGTCTACGGATTTATTTCTGCGAATTAAATAAAATTTGTTGTTTGGGCAAGTTAGTTAGTTTGTGTTGATTAATTGAGCAAGCATGTCCAGGATTATCGTTGTCTATCGTGAATGTTTTGTGTCGAGACAAGATGAGTCGAGACGTGATTACTGTTGTTCGACAATGCGGATTCCTTTTGTTTATATACTGGTGAAATCCTCCCAGTGTCGTGAACGGTTTATGAACTATCTTGAAGAGCAAACGGATGAGGAAGCAATGATTAATCTCTATTCAGAATGGTGATCACCCCTAGCCGGGTTGTTGCTCAAGTGTCACTGCGTTGGAACCACAAGCAAATGCACCTCCCTAACTCTAATGATCCCCCAATTTTGGTAAGACTGCTGAAGAGAAAAGAAACGAAAGATTGATCGTCCTTGCAAGATCTCTTTTGATTCAAGAGGAATCCAAATGATATAATTCTCTTATGATAGCAACGATCCTGCTAAAGAGATTTATGATGCTCTGAAAGGCAGATGCTGTTCGAGTATGGAGAACAAGAAGAAAGCAGCAATTTATATGAGTTAGAGACTTTCAAAGCTACTAAAGGAGGAACAATTGCTTGAATACTTATCTCGTATTACTTACAAGTGATTAATGATTTGAAGAAATGTGGTTATAAGAAAGATAATTGTGAGTTGAAATTACAATTTCTAACAATCTGCAACGCGATAATGGAAACAATATAGGTACACTAATGAGCAAAACCAAAAATATTCGGTATGGATAACATATTGATGCTCTTTACAACATTCTGAAGCAAAACCAAGGTGATGTGAATGATGCTATGAGATATAAAAAAAGCTATTGTGGTTACTCAGAACCAATAGCAATGGTTTCTTAGAGGAAAACAAAAATGAACAAACGCAAAGAGGAAAATTTAGTTACAATCAGAAGTCTGAAGTAAGTGATAGAAGATAACAGTGATTTGAAAAAGATTACGGCGTGTTAGCGAAAGCTATTAAACGAAAGAAGTATTACGCTAAGGCCAACATACAACATTTGAGGAACTTCTCAGCTTCTTATTTGAATAATATAATTTATTTAATTATATTACCCAGCTAAACATACAAAAACCAGCGTACGAGAAGTCAGAGGAAAAAGAAAGAGATAAGAAAGAGACGATGAGAAGAAACGGAATATGAGGCAAGTTAAGTGGCTATATATTTGCAAGAAGGAAGGAACATTTTGTGCCAAAAGACTAGCAAAAAGCAAAGGTCAAAGACTAACTACTACTTCAAGACCAAAGATGTTGCTAGCTAAAAAGATAGGATGAACAAACTGCTTCTTTCTGAGACCAACTTCGGATGGATCTAGTAGAGATACAGATCAAAGATAAATGTAAATATGGCTTCATGGCTAAAATGTAGAAAATGTTTTTCAGATTCGAGAAAGTTTCATCATCTCAGAAAACCATTGCGAGTATCTTATTACACAGTCTGAATATTGAAAGTGAATCTGAATAATGAATACTAATAATATATGAAACTCTACTAATTATGGTTTATTTATGGGCAATGATGATGATTAAGAAATTTTTCATGATGCAATTGAAACTGCTAGTGAAAATTATAATGAAAAATCATATTGTATCTCAAACAGATCTATGATCAGTCAAAGATTGATCATAATGATTCTGAAGACAAAAGATCATATTAGTATGATAAAATGATTAAGAAGATTAACCACAAGAATTGCTAAATGTCAGAACGAATTAAAAGCGAATCAACGAAAGAAAAGATTTAGAAAATCAAAAGAAGGATTTACAAGATAAATATGATGTTTTAAAGAATCAAGTAACACTTTTGAGATAAAAACAATGAATTAAATGAACAAATAAAAGAGTTTGAAACGAAACGAAATGTTGATTTGCTTGCTTAAACGGAACTTTGCAAGAACCAATCAAAGTCAAAACGATGTTGTGATGATATTCCACACAGAAAGTCAAGCACAATATGTAAAACTTGAGGAAGAACAGATATCAAATAGATTAATATTCTGCTCTTTGTGATAATGATAAACAACCATAGGAAAAAAGATGTATGAACAAGAGATTTTATTTGATACAGATAGTCGTCAGTATAGTTGAGATGAATAAAAATGTACTAGAAGGCTTCAAGAGAAAAATTTAAGAAAAAGAAACGAGAAATTTTAGAATTTAAGAGTGTGTGACGTACAATGATTTAGATAATTAGAAAGTGTTTGGAAAAGATTTGAATGAATAGTGAAAACAAATATCATAAAATCGGACAAGGAGTCAGCAATACATATGATCATCCTCAAGAAAAAATGTAGATGTCGAAAAAGGAATAGGTTATTGAAATCCAAGTTATTTTTGTAAACAAAAGATTTGAGACTAGTCTTTATGATGAGAGGGATATTGGTTAGGGTATACTCCAATGTTTCTCACATCATTCGAATGAAGCTTTGGAAATTGAGAATTTAAAAGAGCAAAGAGAAATAAAATTGAGTTGCATATGTTATGGAATTCTGAAGTCAAGTTATGTGAATGAAAATATAACTTTTCGGATGAGTATTTTCAAGAGATAATAAATCCAGATATTGAAAAGATTGATTCTCCGTTTTCAGTCAAACAGAGTTCACTCAAACCATATGTTCCAACATGATTTTAGAAAAGATCATAATTGAGTTAGAAAGAAGAAGTACTGAGTCTTTTGAAAAAGAAAAAAGAAATTTGGAAAAAATTGGGTCTTTGAAATCAAAGGTTCTGAGTTAGTGAAAATGCACATTTCGTGATTCGGAAATCAAAGTGAAAATGATTGTCATGAAGTTGAAAAAGGTTGTGAACAAATTGGAAAATTCAAACTGTGATTGCTCCAGGAATGTTTAAAAATAAATGTGTCACAAAGTGTTTCACAATATCAGCGTATAACAGTCTTGTGCTCGAAATAATGTTGAAATAAAACAAAAAGAAAAAGACGTAAGAGAAACATCCCATCAAACCAAAATGGCCAAAACAAGTAGAAAAAATGGTGTATTTGCGTCTAATAAAGATTTTGTTCATTTTTCAGATTTAACACTGTAGTAGTGTTAGCCAGACCTAAGCATATAGGTTATTTGGAAGAAGAAAGGGTCGTCTAATACTTTTAATGTTGATAGGTTGGTCTTCTTTAGTTATTCAAAATTGAACAAAAGATGTTAAGACGATATCTCAGCAAAGACATGGTGTCATGTAATAATTCTATCATGAAACACTAGGGTGCTCATACTTGTACTGAAGCGAAGGAGTGTTACTTGAAGATCTATATTGAATGCATTTCTTGTGATGTGAATGATTTGTATTGTTTTGATTATGTAATATTAGAAAATCTCAAGTTAGCAAGATGCCTATTAGAAAAATCCTCGTAGTGATTCTTTGAAATGTGCATTCTAAGTAATTCGAATAAATCTTTAACTAAGAACTGTTTTTAGTGGCTTTCCCCCTAAAATCAACCGTTAGCTGAACCCCGTAGTACTAAAAGGATTCCATAAAGTCACGAGTCAAATATAAAAAATTTCAAAGACACCTAACTCAGCGTAGACCACATTTTTCAAAAGGGTACCCAAAGTTTGTTGACATTCTTTTAGTGTTTATTTATTGCAGATTGTCCAGGATTGTGGCTTTGGAATCATCGATTCGGGATGTTCAATCATATGACGGTATCGTGCACTATTGACGCATCTTTGTGGAAAAGTATCTTGAACGTTCGCTTGGCAATAATGATTTTGCGTAATTGCTCTATGAGATGTTGTTATTGGATCAATGACATCAGAAGTTTACTATGTCGAAGGTCTAGGACATAACCTTATTTAGCGTTTGACAGCTTTTGGACAAGGGCCTTAAAGTTGTCCTATGCATTCGACATGTTGTTCACACGAAGATGGTAGTAGATTTGCTTACCGGTGATCGATACGTACTACGAATTTGTATACTATTGCCTTAAACAACTCGCATCAAATTCTTCGGCTTGTCTTCTAGCAAAGGCTTCTTCTTCTAAATCTTGGTTGTAGCATCAACGTCTTCCTCATGTTTGAATTTCGCCAACAAACAATAAGCCTTGTGAAAAACAATCTTGTACAAGGGCTTCCTAAAATGAAATCGAAAAGATCTTTTGTGTTCCGGCTTGTGAACAAGGGAAGATTCATTCGAAAACATCAAAAGTCCAAAACGGCTTTCGCTCGAATAAAGCCACATAATCTTCTCATATGGATTTGTGTGGTCCCAATACGCGTAGAAAGTATTAACGGAAAGCGATATGTTTTAGTTGTTGTCCGTTGATTATTCACGGAATCACATGGGTATTCTTACTTCATATCAAAAGATGAAGCTTCTGAGTCATCATTTCATTCATTAAGAAACCCAATTGAATCTTCAACTTCAGTTCAGCGTGTTCGAACTGATAAGGTAACTTGAGTAAAAAAACAAAACTCTTGCCTAAGATTCTTTAAAAAAGATAGGTCGCATTTCTCAAACAATATTCTGCGTAAAGAACGCCACAGCAAAATGGATTCGTGAAAGGAGGATCGAACCTTAAGTCGAAGCTGCAAGAACTATGCTTACATTTGCAAACTTACTCATTGTTTCTTTGGCTGAAAGCCACGAACAGCTTGCATATACACAAAATCGTTCGCATTATTCACAACGTTTACGATAAAACTCTTATGAGCCTCGTTACAAGAGAAAACCAAACATCCAAGTTTCTTTATGTGTTTGGATTGCAGAAATGTTTTTCTACTCAATGATTATGATGATGTGTGGAAAGCTCAAGGTCAAAATGGGGGAAATTGGAGTGTTTGTTGGATATTCAAAAGAATCTGCTGCATACAGAGTTTACAATAAACGTACTCGAAAGATACACGAGAGCGTGAATGTGAATTTTGATTAGATTTCAGAAATGGCTTCTAAACAATTCAGTTTAGAACCCGATTTATCTAATTTAAACGAAACCAAAAAATCTTCAAATCCAACAGCTTCACAAGTTTCAGAAATTTCAAAGATCGATTTGGAAGATTTATTTCACAATTTTTACGATGTGTATTTTGATTCTTCAAAGATAACGAAAACACTGCAACCGAATATGAAACTTCCAACAACGATATTTCTTCGCAACGAAGGAAAGTTTTTTTCCATGAGGTTTCCTGATCATTTCAAGAGGAAATCATCTTCATCTTTATTGTAATGGATGACGTTCAACAAAGTTCATAAGAAGTAATGGTTTCTCCAAACAAATACTCAATCAATTCAAATAACAAGGATCCGAATGTGAAATTGAATCAAGTTCGTCACATAATGTGTTTTGATGAACGATTGAAGATGTTTATTTGATGCAAACGTCATTCCATGATCCTTTCCCAATGTTCATACATACTATCAAGCCTTACCCCGGTGAGAAAAATTGACTAAGAAACATCCACTCATAAAATAATTTGGTATCCAAAGCGAGTGTTCGAAACAAGAGGACAACTAGCAAATTCATGTTTTGTTTGCATGTTTCTAAGTATATGAGCCAGGTAACGAGCTAGAAGCTTTGAAAGATGTATTGGGTAGTGCAATGCCAAGAAGACGCTTGATCAATCTTGCACGATGAAAGTTTGGAGATTAGTTCCTCGAAACCCGAAGGCAAGACTATCATCAAAACGCAAATAGATCTTCAAATAAGAAAGATGAAAGCAGTTTGCGGTTATTGCGAAACAAAGCGAAGGCTTGTCACTGTAGATATTGTGCTACATGAAGGCATTGAATATGATGAGACGTTGCTCCGGTTGCTGAATCGAGGCTATAACGCTTATATCATGCATATGTTTCTCATAAGGATTTCACGGTCCTTCAAAGGATGTAAGACGGCATTCACTCTCAATGGAATTTTTTAAAGAGGAAGTAATGTTGGTCAACCCCATTTCTGTCCAGCAAACAATATCCAACCATGTGATATGCTCTCGACAAAGCTCTGTATGGGTTTGAAACAATCTCCATCGAGCATGTATGACGTTCTTTAAAATTCTTGGCTGATAGCGGTTTCCAAAAAGGTTCAATCGATATACTCTTTCCAAAAAAAGAAGGTAAAACGATATAATGCCAATTCAAATATTCCTGATATACATAATATTTGGCTCAACGAATCCAAAATATTGCACGAAATTTTCAGAATTAATGGTAAAACGTTTTGAAATGAGTATGATGGGAGAAATGAAATTCTTTCTCGGGCCCAAGAAAAATCAATTTCAAAACGGGAAATTTTCATACATCAATCCAAGTACATTCTGATATTTTTGAAAACTATTTTGAATGGAAAATTGTGAATACGGTTCCCACACCCCATGGTTGAACAAGTTAAACTCGAAAACAGATTTAGTATGGGAAAATCATGATCATACAGATTATCGTAGTCTATATTGGATACGATTGATGTACCTTACTCAGTTCCGGCAGAATATAATGTATGCGAACATGTATGTTTGCTAGATATCAGGCAAACCCAAATGAACTCAATGATCAGCCGTCAAAAGAAACTTTCGATATCTCAAAGGGGACCTATTAATTTAGGCCTTTGGTATCCGAAAGATTTGGGCCATTGATCTACACTGCTTATTCAGTACTCAGACCATGCAGGATGGTCACTTAAACGAAAAAGTAACATCCTGGCAGTGTTAAATTTTTAGATGACAATTGGTTGTTGGTCGTACCAAGAAGCAGAATATGTCGTGTCTAATTCTACAGTTGAATCAGATAAGTGCTATTTCGGGCTGTTGTGCTCAAGTTTTGTGGATGCGTACTCAGTTGACTGACTATGGCTTCTTCTTTGACAAAGTACCGATTTACTGTGATTCAAAGAGTGCTATTGCAATCTCGTGCAATCCGGTACAACACACTCGAACAAAACACATTGATGTGAGGTATCATTTTATAAAGGATCATGTTGAAAAAGGAACTATAGAGTTATATTTCGTCGGTACTGAATTTCAACTTGCGGATTTATTCACGAAATCTCTGCCTGAAGCTCGATTTAAGTTTTTAGTCGAGAAGTTAGGTATGATGAGTCGTGAAACATAAATTCTTTACCACGAAATGTTTTTGTTAATAACTTTTAGAAAAGACAAAAAGATTTTCTTTTATATAAAATTTTTACAAAAATACAAAAAGATTTTCTTTTATATAAAATTTAGAAAATACAAAAAGTTTTTCTTTTATACCAAATTAAAAATTAAAAAAAAAATTATTGTTTTTATATAATGGCTTTCGTATAACTCAGTACGAAACCCGAGCTTCATTTGATGGCTTGTGTACATTTCAGTACATAACCCGTGCTTTAAAGAAAAGAAGGTGTACGCTTCAGTGCATCTATCTTTGAAAAAGAAGAGAATTCTCTTTACTTGAGTCATTGACAAATATATTTCAAAATCTTTATGTGGTACTTTAAAAGAACAAATCAAAATTATTTTTTTTAAAAGTCAGATGAACTCAAGTTGATGATTACAATCGATTCGAATTTTTAAAATGTGCACTTTCAATATAAAATCAATTTTAAAAAGTCTTCAAATCGATGTTATTTTTTTTATGTAAAAGTTCTAAAGAAATAAATGACGTCAAAAGTGGGCAAAGAGGGAAATCCCTTATAAAGGTTTTAAACGAAGAATGGTATTTTTTCGTAGGGGGAAGTGTCCTATATTTGTTGAAAAGTTTTCGAGAAAGAAACAAAAATGGAAAATTGTTTTACATTTCACCTTCACAAATCCGTATTTTGCTTTTTAGCTCATGTTAATAATGTTTCTCGCAAATGTTAAGGAAGTGGTCCTTTGATAATGAGTTGAAAACTTTAAGAATCAAAATTTCCTTCGTTCATAATGATGTTTGTGAGAATGATGAAAAACAGAAAGGAGAGATTTGTAGAGAAAAATAGAAAGTAAGAACTGAGAAATCGTATACATTAAAAAATGAAAGTATACTGTCATGTCTTAAAAAGCAAGAACAGCACATGAAAAGAAAAAGAGAAAAGTATGCAAGAAAAGAAATGCCACCGCATATAAAAACAGACAGAGTGATTGTTTTACATTTTCTTGATATTGTGAAAATCTCATGATACGATTTCAGATTCTCATCATGGTTTTCACGGACATTCTTTCTAAAGGAATTATCTTGGTGTATGTTGATTGAGTTGTATGGTGTGATTTAGTTACTCCTAAAATACTCCTATGATCTTTCAAAATCGGAATTGATCTACCCCGTAGTCTTCCTTCCATTAGGAATATTATGTCTAGGTGGAATAGTTGAGGTGTAAATCAACATGTTATCGAATTTCCAAAAAGACTATAAGTGATAAACATTGAATGAAAACAAATGAAAGAAAATGATAAAATTGCCAAAAGTAGAATAAGATGAAGAAGAATCAAATGGATAACAAAATGAAAAAGTTGGAGTTAAAAAGTGAGAGGCTTATAAGAAAACTTGAAGGGTGTTTCTCCTACACTAGGATAGAAACCGGGTCAACTCATACTCTATCGGATTTCATCGGTTGATTTCTGGTATTGAAGGTAGACATCATGGACCCAGTGATGCAAATGCACAACCCCTCCTACCAATCAAATACTTCTCAAAAAGTAATTGTTTCATCACACGGAGATTATACGCATAATCTATCGACTTTTTATTCTGGAATGTGGTAAATAGAATAAATGACATTCTCTCCAGTCCTTCTTCTAAAAAGTGCACAAGAGTCTAGATCCAATTGATATCCAATGAAAATATCATTATGACACAAAAGTACGTTTGTATTAAACAACAATGATAACAAAAGGTCAATGAGATATGTCTTTTGTGACATTGCAATTCTAACGTGCATTGGTCGAAACAATTCTGGAGTGATATTATAAAATAGATTCATAATGATCGAATGGAATCCTACAGTGCTAACATCATGCAACTCTGAACGTAGGTCACAATTTGAAAATGAGATGTTTTATGATTCAAAAAAAAAAAAAGTTGTAACTAGTAATCACGTGATCTAGTGGTTATGTGTTTTCCCAAGGTAACACAACACAAAGTTCACGAATCAATGCTCTTGAAATTTATGTTCCTATTCCGCATCTTTAATCACGAGATATTGATTGGTCTCATTTTTCAAAATAACATTGATCGGGAATTTTCAAAGCAGAACTGTGATGTAGAACCATGATAATGATGGAAAGATGTTTCGTTACTCTGATATTCTCATTCATCTTCTACAACATACAACAACAACATTTCTACCTTTCACAAGCATGACTACTTCAACGAATCTTATAATGGCAAAAGTTTCTTTCAGCCTTCACGAGAATGATAGCAATCATATTTGTTGGTTTGAGGGAGCTTATGGGTTATTTTGGGGGAGTATGTTTGGTTATAAAGGAGAGAATGTTTGATTTTAATAGAGAAAAGGAAAAATTTTGATTTCAATTTCATGGACTTCAAAGGATATTCTTCACCTAGAGCTTATTTTGGAAACTTATATAATCATGATGTTCATGATGGATCATAATCATCATGAGGGGGAGAAGATATAAGTTTGAAACGTAAGGACAATTCAAGTATATGAAAGGGGAGAAGATATAAGCAAGAATATATGGGACAAATCAAGATTCTAGCAAAGAAATTGAATCAAGGAAATCGTTATGGCAAAAGTAGTTTGATTAAGAAGATAAGATTCGTATTCAAGATTGAGGTTACTTCATCAAGTGTTTTGAATAAGCTGTAGTATTTTATTAACTTCTAAGATCGATCGAGATAGCCGGTTCGACATTTGCATGGAATTACTTCTTAAGAATATCGAAAGTGTCTTCAGAAAATCAAAGTTTATTACTTCAATATTCAAGAGATGGATATGTGATTGAGGGGGAGCTTAAAGAGTATGAAGATTCATGTGAAAAGTTAAGTGTTCAAGTCTTTTACAAAGAAATTGCTCAATCAATTCATCGTGTCTCAGAACTATCGTCAGCAACATTATGGTGATTGAAAATCTACACTCAAGATCCAAGTTTTCAAAGTTAAAGATTTCATACAATCTATTAAGAATCAATTGCAAAAGAAGATTAAAGTTAGCTTTTTGAGAATACTGTATTTGAGTTTCGAGAGTAAGATTTGATACCTTCAGGGATAAAAAAAATCTATCTTGTTATATAGGGAGAGAAGATTATATCAGGAGAGATTTGCTACAAGGACGTCCTCAACTTTCATAAAGAATTCTCAGTGTTTTCGAGCTTCGAAGGAAAAGAAAAATGACTGACTACTTCAGAATAAAGTGTTCAAGCATAAGGAAGAAGTCGTCATCAAAAACATAAATAAAGAGAGTTCCCAAGTAGATCATTTAGGGGGAGAATGTTAGAAATAAAGAAATGTTCTACTTGTAAGCACTATTATAAAGTGCAGGGACTAAATATGTTACGTAATATAAAGTTTAGTCATCAAGCTAACCAGGCTATAAATCGTAATTTATGCCATTGGTTTAGATGTAACAACTTCATTTAATCAAAAGGCAAGTTAGGTAATTCTCTCTCTAAACACACGCACTAATTACACCTTGATCTTCACACACTAATCATCAATCAAGATCTATTGCTTAATAATCTGATTTTTAAATGAATTGTATCGCTGGAGTTGTGCCCACGTAACCTCCTCATATGATAGAAACCTTTCAGATGCACTTTTTTACAAACCCATTTGGAATAGTTTAAAATCTACGGCGCAAGCATAAGCTAAAATATTCTAATGTACCGCAAGTCTAGCAACCTGTGGGGGCGGGGGCATAAGTTCATCATATCGATCCCCTCATTATATGTAGCCTTGAGCAACTAACCTAGCCTTATTTCGAGAAACAATACCGTTCTCGTCTAACTTATTTCTAAACACCCACTTAGTTCCTATGATTTTCATATTCCTAGGTTAAGGGACTAACTCCCAAACATTGTTTACACAAATTGATTTAAATCCTCTTGCATTCAACTATCCAACTTTATAATCTCCTAATGCTTCATCACATACTCAGGCTCAATAGTTGATAAATAACCAAAAGAATTACTTGGATTTGGACTTGTGAGTCTAAGGGTTCTTTGGTTCATGGTTTCCCTATGACATTTTTTCCTATTATGGTTTCCTAGATACCTTAATGTTGATTATTACATCAACCTCTAAAGTTTCATCCACAAATGTCTTTTTCTAGGTTTTTCCTCCGTACCTTAATTGCTTCTTCTTCACTAAGTCATCATCCTCACCAAGGGTGATGTCTTAGAGGGTGGAGGAGTTTTTTGTATCGAATATACACGTTTAATGATTCTTCGACTATTCCTAGTGTGTTTGGTTTACGATGATATAGGATTTACAATTTTGAGAATCACCTAAAAAGAACAACCTCGTATGACTTTGGTCAAACTTGGTAAGGTATTCTTTTGTGTTCAAAATGAAGCATTTGCTCCAAACACTCTAAAATAATCTAATGTTAGGTTTTCTACCTCTAAAGTTCATAAGGTAATTTCCCTATAATGGTTCTAATTAGAATTCGGTGAGAATGTATTATTGAAGTATCTACGGTGTTACACCAAAACTTTGTTGAAACGATGCTCATTCAACTATCCTACGCCTTCTTGAAGGTGTCCTATTTTTCTTTCTACCACGGCCATTTGATTGAGGAGTGCGTGAGCCGAGAATTATGTTGTAATACCGTTGTATGCAAAACTCTCCAAATTGCACCTCATTATCAAATTCTCTACCATGGTCGGTTCTAATTGACACTATTGAACAACCTAATTAGTTTTGGATTTTCCTACTAAATATTTCGAATTGATCGAAAGCTTCGGTTTTATCCTTAAGAAATCTAGTCCAAGTATACCTAGAGTAGTCATCTACTATGACTAGGGTGTAACAGTTTCCTCCGTAACTCCGTACGGTGGATGGACCGAAGAGATGAAAAAAAATATCCATATGGAGAAGTTCTAAGCATCTAGTCGTTGAGACTACATTCTTAGCTTTAATTGACTAGCGAGGAGCTTGTTTTCCATTTTTGCAAGCATCACAAAAATGTTGATCAAAACTTAAGCCTTAGTAAGTTTCTAACTAATTCCTTTAGAGCCAACTCTTGAATAGACGCATATTTAGCGTGTCCTAATATCCATAGTCAACAAAGTGGAAATTTTCATTAAATAGTTTGTTAGACAAATTTGATCCTTAGGCTTATTTCCTAATTTCATCACATGTAAGTCTTTATTCCTAATACCTCTACCTATGACTTTACCGTCCTTAGTGATTTCACTATCATGTTTAGAAAAAGTTACTCTACACTTATTGTCATATATTTGTCCTATACTAGCAAAATAAATCTATAAGTTATCAACATGTTCTACATTATCTATTTTGAGAGAGTTATTAGAAATCGTACATTTGCCAATGATGTTACCGCGAAGATTACTACCAAACATGACATTACCTCCATTATATGCCTTGTAAGTAGAGAAGAGTTTTTTGGTTACCGTCCCCTATGCTTAAGCATCCGTACTCCTGACCCATTCATCGCTCCAAGTCGACTCCAAGGCATATCTATTTATTTTAAGATAAAAACTTCAACATTTTGGTCCCCAATATACTCAAGGGTCCAAAGTTGTAAGTGCCAACTTCCCTTGCATTAGATGCAATTGGATGGGATGTGAGAATAGAAGACATATTTCCATGCATGTAACTTTGACATGGAAAGTTGTATCCAACATACGGGAAAGCCATGAGTTGGTTTTGTCGACCAACCGTTCTTTTTGGTGCCGTGTTTTTAGGATGAGAATAAATTATTATTGAACTCTTCTAGAGGAGGAGTTTTTGATCTAAAATTGAGTTTGAAAATCCAACTTTCGGTGTTTAGAATAATAGGCTAAATAATTGGTTTAACTTCATTGTCACTACAACCAGGAATTTTGACTTTGTTACAATTATGTGTTTTGGTCTAGGACCTAAAATAGATTTTTGAAAAGACACAGTTTTCTCAGATCCTGGCGTTGCTGGTGGCGGTCCCATATTTATTTTGGGGGCCGCCTATATTTATGGGACCTCCATCAGGAGACGCTTTTTTCTGAACTTTTATAAATTTTATTTCTTTAGTTCCACTAGATGATGCTTCAAATGAATTAAACCCTAAACTTGATTTATCACCGAAGGGTTTTGATTATTTTATCATTACATTTAAGCAATGCGTACTCGTTTTAAATTTGATTAATCTAGTAAGATGTCATCATTGAGTTTTTCATAACTCAATAAGTACAAGACACTTTGCACAATCGAGATCACTCCTTTATTTTCTCGAGTTTGGAACAATTTATCTTTAATCTCTAAAGCTCATTTCTAGACTATTTTTCTGTAGCTTTTAACTTTTTGTTTTTTTAGGTTATCTTTAGACTCATTTTCATAACTAATCTATTCGTTTGTCCTAAAGCTAAATCATAATTGATGAGTTTTCCATCCACTAAAGTAAGATGATTCGGAACATACCTCACTTGATGCGTGAGATACAAGACACATTTCATCTTTGACCTTTTCATCATCTTCTTCACCGCTATCGCCCTAAGAATCTCCAACAAATGCTTTTTGGTTCTTGTCTCTCGATGGCTTTGGACATTCTCCAATAATGATGAATTGGATCTCCGCAATCTACAGCACTCCTTTACACTTTTCGTTTTTGTCATCTCGGCTTCGTATGAAGTCCTTTAGTTCGTTTCGTGTTGTCTTAAGAATCTACCTCTTCTCTTAAAGAACTTCTTGAAGTCTCTTACCGCCATGGCGTACTCTTCGTTTTCACTACCAGAAGTCGAACACTCTTCATCACTAATTCTTTCTATCTAATAAAAGCAAGAGAATTTCTTTTCAACTTTTGCTTTGACTATTTCGGAATCTCTCTTGATGATCATCTCATGGACATTGAGGTTTCCAATGGGCTCATCAAGAGATAATGATGTTAAGTCTTTCGACTCTTCAATCGTCGTAACCTTTGCTCTCCATTTAGGATGTAGAGCTCTAAGAAACTTCCTTACGTAGTTCTTACTAGAATAACCTTCATCAAGGGCTTTAAGACTAGTAATAATAGTATTTTAATCTAGCAAAAGCACTATTTTATAGATTCGTCCTGTTTCATATTGCTGAACCCAAAAGGGTCGATCTTATTATCCTTTGACTTGCTATTACCTGATGTGATTAACAAAGTCTTCTACATTTCTTTTGCTGTGTTTACAAATGAAATTCTTTCCATATACTTTTCTTAGCAAAGCAAGTAAATAACCATTTTTTGATTCATTATTTTTTCAAGTCTCTTTTTGAGATCATTAGTTTGTTTTCCAAAAGGGATAACCTCATCTAATTTGGTTTTCGGATTTTGTACAATAGGTTGAAAATCACCATTGGTAATAACATGCCAAAGAATCTAAAATCTTTGATTAACATATTCTCGAATCTATTTTCCAATAAATAAAAACTATCGCTTTCATAGATGTGGTGGTCTTGCATAGATCCCTTCTAGATATATGTCTGAATCCCAGTAGATTCGCTCCAACTTTAAAATACAGTATATTTTAAAAATCTTGAGTGACCTTGCTCTGATACCAATTGTGGAAACTAGAAGGGGGGGGGGTTGAATAGTTTACACGTTTGTTTTACGTTTTAAAAGTTTACTTTCAAAAATGTATAGATCCGAGTTATATGTTCAATCAAATCACAATATGAACAAGCAATAACTATCTAAACTAAAACACGATAACAACAATAATAATGTAAAGAGATAAGGAAAGAAACAACCAAACCAAGACACCAAGATTTTATAGTGGTTCGGCTACGAAGCACCTCTTCGCCCTACTCCACTCCTCGAGTATCCGACTCGAGATTTCACTATGTCAACAAGCTCCCTTTAGGAGGAGAAAACCGTTTACACGTCGCTTACGTTATTTTCCGACACTAAGCTAAATGTCGAGTCCTAATCTTAGCTAGAACCAATCTACCACTTCACAAGATATACACACTCACAAGATCTACACTATCGGATCTACACAATATCTGAATCACGCAAATACACAAGATAAATACAATAGAGTTTTGGTACTTAGAATAAAGGAGGATAGATCACTAATTAACACTTCCTTTCTTGACGAATACGAGTGTTCTTCTCTTACACATGAATGAGAGGGAAGAGATGAGAAGAAGAGATTAGATCACTTGAAACAAGATCTAAGTATGTTAGTGATCAAGAGTTTTAGTGAGAGAAATAAGGTTTAGAGAGAGAAAGAAAAGACTAAAAAATTTCGTGCAAAGAGGAATGATTTTTCTGCTAGGAATAGAGCAGTATTTATAGGCAGGGAATCCCTACGGCTCTCTGGGGGCGGTCCCGGCGGTCCCTTATATATAAGGGGGCCGCCAGGCCTATAAGGGGGCTGCCGCCTAGACTCCGCTCTCTTTTTTGTCTTTTTGTGGGGAATGTTGTATCTGGTGTAGAAGCTTCCGTTTTAGGAGGAAATTTTGAATTTCAAGTTTGAATTTCAAATTTTAAGTTTTTAATAAAACTTTTTATATTAATTAGAAAATATTTTGTAAAACTATTTTTGAAAAAATACTTTTGTAGAATTAAAAGTGAGGATTAAGAGAAAAATATTTTCTTGATCACTAATCATTTTAATTATTTTGTTGTCCATTCCTTAAGTGAATCACTATCTTAAAATTATGTTTTCATTTATTAATTTGGTAAACGTTTATTTTTATTGTAAAAACGTTTTTAATTTTGTTATTAATCAAAACGTTTGAGGGTGAAAACATATAAAATTACGTTTTTAGACATTATTTGTATTAACAATCTCCCTTTTTTGATGATGAATAAATATAAACTCATTTTCAATAAATTAAGATGTCAAATTATTAAAAGAGTATGTTCCATTTCTCCCTCTTTTTTTTCGATAATTCAAAGAATGATTGCCCGAGTTGTTGAAGAAAGGAAGAAATCGACGATATCAAGACTCCCCCTTGATGTGTGCTCCCCCTTGTTTGGGGCACCAAAGGATCGATCTTACAAAAATTGTTTTTCTACAAAACAAAGTTAGAAGTACAAGTGCAAGACAAATATCTTTCAAGTTAACACATTGTATTCAATTTAACAAAAGAAGAGTTTCATTCAACCAACAAGAAACTCATACACTAGCACATCCAACTAATACATTCAACATAAAATTTAAAAACTAGATCTTAATAAGAGCTAAGACACATTCATACAACATTTGTATGAATCATTACAATAGAAAGTAGATAATCATAAAGACATAATAAGGCATAGATCTACACTAGTTGATTCTTGAAAGGTAGAAGATGCCGTAATCAAAAGATGAAAGAACAATTATTTAGGAAGATTAATCATGTAGGAATGATTAATTAAAGAGGGAAAAAGAAGGGGTTGGTGAACCATGATTTGGAGGGATACGGGTTGGAGGGATGGGACGGGTTAGGAGATAGTGAATGAAGTTGATTTCATTTCTCAAAGAATGGAATTGGTGTCTAGAAAACTTGCAACAATGACAAAAACTTGAGTGAAATTCAACTTGAGCATGAGAAGGAGGATGAATTTGTGGTGGTGGTGGTGAAGGTGGTGCATGAATGTAGGCATTGGATGGATTATTGTGTGAATCAAGAATGGTGGAAATGTTGTGGAGTTGGTTAATCATTTGATCTCTTAAGGGATTGTAAGATGGTGGTGAAGGAGATTGTAAGTAGACTCTTGGAGGAAGAGGAGGTGAGTCATTTTGGGAAGGAGGTGATGATTTTGGAGTGGATGTTTTGCGTTTCCATACTTGTCTAACCGACATCCTTGGTTTTCTAGAGAAGTTGGAATGGTGGTTTGAGCAAGACATTGATAAAGAAGAAGAGAGATTTGAAGGAGATGAAGATGGTGGTGAAGTATGAAAGTTGGGTGATTAAATAATGAGAAAGATTGGATAAAGTGGCAAAGCATGGTTTAGGAAGAAGAGAATGCCAAATATGGTTTAGCCAATCTGGGAAATGACAGCTTGAGGATGTAGGTAGGAGGGTCAAGATACAGAAAAAGAGGTAAACTCGAAATTTTTCTTTCCCTCCTGGTGGCGGTCCCATATCACCAGGCGGTCCCAAATATATTGGGGTGCCGCCGGGTATATAAGGGGGCCATTTTCTGGAGGCAGGAAGATTTCCAGTTTTCTCTTTTTCTTAAGTCCAGTGATTTTGGCTTTTACCAATATTCAAGAATCAACTAGTTCAAGCAATAATATGAAGTTCTATTCTAACATACAAATCATTTAGCAAGTAGTGGCATTTCTTCTCATGTTATAATCATAAAATTTGCTAGTCATAGAAAGTTAATAGAATGTAGAAGATTATTCAAGTCAAATGCAAATAAAATTTGCTACTCCTAGTCCTAATAATAGAGAAATATAATGTATTAAACACGAGAGATGATAATAATAATAATAATAATAGTGTCATAGTAGTTTTGCCAACACGTTCATTTTTGTTTTCCACCCATCATGTTCTTGAGAGCTTGTCCAATTGACCTTAACCCTTCCCGGTGAGCATCTCTTTGTTGGGTTTGAAGATTAATAGTTTCAGAGAGATGGGTATTCAAGTAATGACTTTCATGAGGAGGGTTTTGAGTGACTCTAGGGACAACATTAGATGAAGAAGAGACATTTTAGGAAGGTGAAGAGGACGAGTTAGAATGAAATGAGTCATCATCATTTTCATCAACTATGGCGTCTAGTGAAAGAGATAAAGAGGGATGATTTTGAGTGGTGGAGGAGGAGCTAGCATTTGACTCACGAGGTCTTTTCTTGCCTCGATTCGCTCGCGTCTTTCACTCATAATGAAGAGCGAGCAAATGCATGGCTCGATCATGTGCGAGGTAATGATCGAATGCTAGCTCAGGAGAGATGGACACAATATGCTTGAATAATCTAGTCAAAAGCATTCCATAAGGTAAAAGTTCCTTTGGTTTGCTTCGAGTCTTTTCCATTCGTTTGAGAATGAAAAATGCTAGATTGTATGGATTAGAGGTTTCAATGCAATAAAGCATATGACAAAGACACGCAGAGACATGATCCCGATGACCTCCTAAACAAATGAAGTTTTTATGAATGATATCAACCTATGGTTTCATATGAGGTTGAATTTCGCAAGTCAAAATTTCATTTTTGTCTACGACAATGGGTTTCTTGTTTTTGGTACGAGTGACTTGAATAAGAGACTTGATGACATTTGGTGAGGGAGGAGTGGTTTTGTAACGACCTTTACTTGGAGCACTTATTGACAAGTAGTTGAGTAACCACATGTCGGTGTGTGACACTTGACCTTTGAAAGGAATTTTCAAGATTTGACCAAAATCCTCGAGAGTGAGAGAGAATGACTTACTTTGTATGACAAAGTTGACTAAAAATCTACTTTCGGCTGTTATAGTCAAAACGTGAGTTGACTTTAAAACTTCGAGAACAAGCTCTACGCTACGCGCTCTCATCTCTCGCGCTCGTTGCGTTTATGTTCAACAAACAGTCAAAACCAATTAATCCAAACTTAGCACGGATATGACTCATGTTTTCTAAATTTTGACTCACAACCCTACCCTCATGAAAGTACCATTTTCAAGGCTTGCAAACTGGTGTTTCTTAATGTTGATTGAGTTTTTTGATATGAGCATTTAATGTCCAGTTATGGGTATTTTTGGTGATCTAATCCGGTGATTCGAGGCATTGTCACCTAAAATGAAAAAAACACCCGTTCCCGCCTCCCCGTCTCCGCCCTATCAGGGTCATGTTTTATAGTCTTTTACTTGTAACATTTTATTCAAAATATTTTTAGTGTGTGCCAAAATATGACAAACGTGGAGTAACGATTAACTCGACCTAAAAATAAAATCCTAAGAGTTAATCCAAACGCTCCTTAATTTGATTTTGCTCATCCAAACATGTCAAAAAATACATATGAAGTAGGATCTCAAACCTTTGTTCCCCTCCTGGGAATCATTATGCATGTGTTTAAAAACGTTTTTAAGTTGTATTAACAATGCATAACAATAATTTTATTATGTTCCTAACGTGAGTGATTTGAAAATAAAATTGGGGTTTTGGTTCGAAATTAATTTTTCGACAAACTCACTAGTGTATGTAAATCCTATGTCTAAGGGAAGCATATTAGTTATACATTATATCCTAGTAGTCCTAATTGTACAAAATTGAAAGAAAAATAAAAAATCCCCAATTTTAATTTTTGTGTTCATCATGAATCCTAGACTCAAATTGAAAGAAAATAGATGAAATGACTTACAATTGATGATCTTTGTGATGTTAGGAATGATTATTAGTGATGATTTGATCTTCAATTAGTGTTTTGGTGGTTGATTTTGAGTTATGGTGGTTTTGGTTTCGTGTTCGTCGCACCAGCAGGAAGAAGGGGTATGTTTGGTTTTGAGTTTTGGAAATTTTGACAAAGTGTGAAAATTTAATGTCTGCTGGTGGCGGTCCCATATCGATCAGGGGGCCGCCCGAAAAGGGTTTGGGGCCGCCTGAGATATGGGGGCCGCCCGTATTACAGGTTTTTGGACTTTTAAATTTTGACACGAATTTACGAGGAAGAGTGACTAATTAATTTGCATTTCGCGAATTAAAAATATTTAACAAGCTTCGGATGAAGTTGTTAAATTGTCACGACGCGGAATGGAACGCGGACTAGAATCGAGACTAGAAGAAGGAGAAGCGGACTAACACGATTTATGGAATGTGTTCCATCATTCCTAAACCAAGAAGAAGATAGTTGAACGATTCATGTTTGAGGGGTTTAGTACGAATGTCAGCGCTATTGTCGACGGACGACACTTTTATGATAGAGATATGTCCTTTCTGGACATTATCACGAAGAAAGTGGTGACGTATTTCGATGTGTTTAGTACGAGAGTGTTGCACCAGGTTTTTGCTAAGGTCAATCGCGCCTTTGTTGTTGCACATGATCGGAATGTCGTCGAGTCGTACGTCGTAGTCGATAAGAGCTTGTTTCATCCATAGTGCTTGTTGACATGCTTTTTTGGCGCTTACGTATTCAGCTTCAGTGGTGGATATAGCAAGAGCGGTTTGTTTCTTTAAGAACTAAGATGTCAAACAACATCCCACAAACGTACAAATACTGCTAGTGCTCTTTTTATCCACATAATCTCTCGCATGATCAGAGTCGGCATATACTACTATTTCTATGCCGGTCCCCTTAGGATACCATAATTCTAAGTGTGTAGTGCCTTTAATGTATCGGAAGATACGCTTAACCGCTTCAATGTGAGAGGTTTTGGGAGCCTCTAGGAAGCGGGCAAAAAGGCAGACACTAAACATGATATCGGGCCTACTTGCCGTTATGTATAATAAACTACCTATCATGCCTCGATACTTGGTACTATCTACCGACTCACACTCTTCGTCTTTTGTGAGTTTGGTATCAGAGGACATGGGGGTTTTTATTTGTTTAGATTCTTCTAAGCCAAATTTCTTAAGCATTTATTTAATATATTTAGATTGATTAAAGAAAATACCATCTTCTAT